>VZRV01001942.1:1716029-1730939 GCA_013398115.1 Falcunculus frontatus
TTTTTTTTTTTTTTTTTTTTTTGACAGCAGAGACAAAGCGTGGAAAATGTCTATTTGAAAGAGTAGAAGACATTTGAACTTTTGTCCTTTCTGGGATGTTTTACTGAAGTAGAGGATCATTCATTCTGTAGCCAGTTTTGAAAATCCTGTGGTTAAAAACTGTCAGGAAGTTACTTTTCAACTCTTTCTTGCAATAAATCCAGCTCTGTAATGAGAAAATATTATATCTGTATAGCTTGCCGTTTCTTCTACAAAAATATTTACAGGTGAGAGTCTTTTTTTCTTCAGAACAAATCTGTTCTTTCTACTTTATGTTCAACTGAAGTCATAAACCACTAAGATGCACCACAATTTCTAGCTGGTGAAAAAATTATGGTTCATTAAAACTTGGACAGGGGACAAAAATGTTAAGTTTTGAATTGGAGCAGGACTTTTTTCCAGATGTTTTTTTGGGTGCCCCATGAAGCATGAACTGCTCTTTTGTGTTACTCAAGGATGGATATGCCAATAGGCGAATATTTACCAGGTTAGAAAAAGATTCAAGCCATGTGAATATTTGTTCATTGCTGTTGACTTAACGAAACTGACAGTCATGTCACATTTTATCATGACATACATGAGACAAAGTACAGCATCATAAAACACAGTTCAAAGCAGTGAGTCATATACAGCAAAAAATATAAGGAGACACTCTTTGACTTTGAATGGAGGGTAAAAATCTCTACTGTCTCCAGATTTTCTTCTGTAAGAAATGTCTTACTCCCAGCATATTAAAAGTTGCATGGCTTTCTGCTGCAATATTTGTTTTATTAATTCCCTGTGTTTCACCATATCCAGTTGTATGAACACCTTGCAGTTGGTAATGGCATGGTTGAGAGTCTCTCCATAAAGATTATGGGACAAACAAATACAGTGGATGCCATTGTGAGAGTTTACTACAGGCCACCCAGCCAGGATGATGATGTCGATGAAGGTGTCCTCCTTCAAGGAACTAAGGGGTACCTCTAAATCACCTGCCCCTATCCTTACTGGGGATAGAGGACTTTTACTGGGGACTTTTGCTAGATGTAAGGTGAGAATACCAGACAGCTGGTAGAAACAGTTTCAGAAGGTTGCTAAAACACCTGGGTGAAAACTTCATGGTACATGTACTAAGAGAGATGACTAGTGAAGGTGCCCTCCTTAATTTGATTCTTGTTAACAGCCGAGGTGTCATGAGCGGAGCAATCGGCAGCTCTCTTGGCCACGGTGGCCATGAAGCAGTTGAATTTAAAATCTCTGGTGACAGGAGGAAAAGTGGCAGCAAAACTTCAGCTCTGGAAACGAGGCAAGCAGACTTCAGACTGCTTAGGAAATTAGTTAGTAACATCCCCTCAGAAAATGCTTTTGAAGGTGCTGGGGCCCATCAGTACTGATCGTGTTTTAAGCACCACCTCTTAAGGGCACAGGAACAGGCAATTCCCAAATGTCAGAAGTGAAGCAGGCAAGGCAGAAGGCAGATTTGGCTGAACACGAGGCATCTCTTGGCAGTAAGGCAAAAAGGGAAGGTGTATGCCCAGTGGAAGCAAGGGCAGGTGACATGGAAGGAATACAGAGGTACTGCTTGCCACTGTAAGGAGAAAACTTGTGGCCAAAGCTCAAATAGACTACTGTGAGGGACAATTAAAAGGGCTTTTTAAAATATATTAATAGCAAAAGGCAGTCCAGAAATTGCATTATCCCTTTTTTATGGTGAGGGCAGTCACCTCACAAACAGGGACATAGACAAAGCAGAGACGTTTAATGGTTTCTTGACTTAGGTCTTCAACACCAGTGATAGGCTCTGGGAGTCCTAAAGGCATGAGCTGGAGGACCATGACTGTGAGAATGATAGACTCCCAGTCGACTCTGAACTTCCTTCTCCAGCTGGATCCCTATGTCTATGGGCCCTTCTGGGATTCATCCTAGAATACAAGAGCTGGCTGGTGTCATTGTGAGACTTCCGTCAACTATTTTTGGAATGCAATGGGGAATCTGGTGAGGTCCCAGTAGACTAGAACCTGAAAAATGTTGTCCCAATTTTCAAGAAGGGTAAGAAGCATGACCCTGGACAGTACTGTCAATTTCCCTTCAGTGTCTTATGGAGAAGATTATTCTGGGAGGTATTGAAAAACACTTGAAAGACAACACAGTCATTGATCACAGCCAGCACAGCTTCATGAGAGGGAGGTCCTGTTTGTCACACCTGATTTCCTTTTATGACCTGGTAACTCACCTTTTTGATCAAGTTAAGCCAGCTGATGTAATCTTTTTGAATTTCAGTAAAGATTTTGACACTCCCACAGGAACCTTCTGGACAAAATGTCCAGCCCACGTCTGGATAAACACATCAAGTGATAGGTGAGCAGCTGGCTCCTGGGTTGGGCTCAAAGGATAACAGTGGATTGGATGACATCAGACTGGCAACGTGTCACTAGTGGGGTTTTGGAGGGCTCCATCTTAGGGCCAGTGCTCTGTAACATCTTCATAAATTACTTGGACGCAGGACTAGAAGGGATACTAAGCAAATTTACCAATGATATTAGATTGGAAGGAGCCGTTGACTCCCTTGAAGGCAGGGAGGCCCTGCAGAGGGATCTTGACAGGTCAGAGGGCTGGGCAATCACCAACCATATGAAATTCAGCAAGGGAAAGTGCTGGATTCTGCACCTGGGACTGGGTAATCCTGGGACAGGGTAATCCTGTATATACAGACAGGCTGGGGAATGAGATGCTGGAAAGCAGCGCCATGAAAAGGGACCTGGGGATTCTGGTTGACTGAATCTGGATCAGCAGTGCCCTGGCAGCCAGGAGGGCCAATTGTGCCCTGGGGTGCATCAGGCACAGCATCACCAGCCAGGCAAGGGAGGGGATTGTCCCGCTCTGCTCTGCAGTGGGGCAGCCTCACCTCAAGTGCTGTGGGTAGTTTTGGGTGGTGCAAAGTAAGAAAGATATAAAGCTGTTAGAGAGCATCCAAAGGAGGGCAGTGAAGGTGTTGAAGGGTCTAGAGGGGAAGCTGTACAAGGACTAGCTGAGGTCACTTGACTTGTTCAGCCTGGAGAAGAGGGGACTGAGAATAGGTCTCATAGTGGTATACAGATTCCTCAGGAGGGGAAGTGGAGGGGCAGACACTGAACTCTTCCTATGGTTACCAGAGACAGAACCTGAGAGATGGCCAGCCTGAAGTTATGTCTAGTGAGTCTTAAGTTGGGTATTAGGAAAAGGATCTTCTCCCAGAGGCTGATTGGGCATAGAACAGACTGCCCAGAGCAGTGGTGACAGCACTAACCCTGAGAGAGTTCAAGAAGCATTTGGAAAACACTCTCAGGCACATAGTATGACTCTTGAGGTGGTCTTGTGCAGGACCAGAAGTTGGAATCAATGGTCCTTGTAGGTTCTTTTTTACTCAGGGTATTCTGATTCTATGATTCTAACTTTGTGATATCATACAGTATAGTCCAAACTCATGAATCTGTTCTCAGAGTAGTAAGTGACACCTTTCACATTAGTATAGCTTGATACCACAAAAACGTGCTTTGCTAGAGGCATATATTCCAAGGAATAGTTGGATGCTGGGTGACTAGTTTACTCTAATTCCCAGCAGGAATTATTGACCTCATTGCACAATCGTACTTGGTATATTCTTTTCAGTCTTTAAAAAAATATTAGTTATATTCCTAAATCAGAAATTTAAACTTGTTAAGCCTTCAAATTCTATCCAGGAAAGAACATAAGCATATACTTCAAGGATTTGTTTACATCTAATTTGCTTTGCTGTTGGTAGAGGCTCTGCTTAATCTGTCTGCTGAACAGATGACATCTTTATGAACCGTTTTTGTACTAATACTATAATTGTGTAGGTGACGATTATGTTAGATAAATGACACAATATGATGTCTTAAAGATGGATTCCTATCTCATATGGAAAATTGAAGCCACACAGATCCTTGGCATTAGCACAGTTCTGCAGAATTGGGCAGAGTTTTTGAGGATTATTTATTATCAGTGATGTGCCTTTTTCCCTTACTGCAGTATGCCCAGTGAAAGTGGGCACTTATTTTAAAGGGTGCCTTTAGTCTGCATTCGATCCCGTAATTCTAGGGTAAAGGAGTTTTTTTCTTAAGAAGACAATAATGGTTGAGAAAACAAGTCTTGAAAATATTACTTTTTGATAATTTCTGTATAGTTTTTCAGTATAAACATTCCAGGTCCTATTCTTTCAATTGAGTTAAATAAAGAGTGAAGTTTGGCCATTGATAGCCAGTTTCAATGTTCAAACATTTGTTTAAAATGCAGACTTTGTGTTCAATTCTGTGGTGGTCTTATACCGGCTGCATGTCCTGGGAACGTTCCTCTCATTTTTTTCACTCTGAAACAACCTCCATAACTCCAAAAACTGCACAAGAACTGTATCCCCATGTCAGTAGTGATACATCTTTTTCTCCAAAACAACTGCCCAGTCTTTTGTGAGTATTTGGAAATGTCTTTGGTTGAAGGTAATTATTCTGTATTTCTAAGTCATAGTTTCCTATAATGAAAAGGGAGTGCAGAGGGCCTTGAGACTATTTCCAGAAAATATCACCTTAAATCAACTTCTACCAAACGTTGAACATTTGCTCTATATGTAATTAGTAGGAGGGAGGGGGGAAAAGGAAAGTGTCATTTTTCTCTGAGTTTGGATTACTTACAGACATTCTGTTTCCTAATACTAGGGTCTTGTGGTAGCTCTTTTTTTCTCATTACCCCACAGCTATTCATTAGCTGACGTGCCAATGTCTGTCACAGTTTCTCCTGTGGGACAATGGTGTCTTAATATTTTAGCAACAGCACAGAGATGTAATTATCTGTAAATAATTTAGCATGTGTTTCATCCATGTGGAAGCTATCCAATCAGTCAAAGCAAAAAACTCCCAACATTTCCTATCGAAGTTTGAGTCTTCTACAATATGCTTTTTGTCATCTTTGGATTCTCAGAATCACTCATTAGGTATTTCCTTCCACAAGTATTTGGAACATCAAAACCATCTTACATTGCTGGGGACAAATTCAGGCATAATATGAATATGTCCTGAGAAATTTGCGATGTTTGACCCATATATAACATGATTGAATATTGTGCGCCTCGTTAATATTTATTTTCTATATTCAGGAAGAACATACACAACTTTAATTAGAAGTTTTTAAAGATAAGACTATTAATTATGCTGGTTATATCTTTTCTTCTCTCGGATCAAGCAAGCATTCAAAAATTAATTTTCATCTGCTTCTTCAGTTTCTTGTTATTTTTCTTCCTTAGCACTTTACCATGACAGTTTCTTAAAATGAGGATGAGAAGAAGAATTAAAACATTATTCACCACAAGGGCATTTAGGAGGAGACGGATTTAGTTCAGCTGACACCAACCTCCACGGGGTCCAAAAGAGGCAGATCAGATCTGTGCTGAACATTAGTGCTAGCTTATTCACACGTTAGTTACGTCTGCCATCTACTTATGATTTACCTAGCTTCTAAAATATACTGCCTAGAAGTAAGTGAGTGAATGTGAGTAATCCCAAAGAATATAACAGCATTATTTCTGCTTGGGAAGACTGGAATGCATATAGTTTTTCTAGTAACAAGGTTAGAAAATCCTTTTGAATGGAGGCCTTGTCTTCCTATATGCAAAGAATTTACCATTCTCTGAAGGATATATACATGTATATAAATGACATATTTGATTCATGTTTGACAAAGTTTGACATAAGAAGTTTCCAATATGTATAATTTTTAGCTAGAAGAGGAGCTGACTTCAGCTGTCTTGAATATTTAAGTTTCTCTTAAGACTGTGAAAGGCTCTGTATTTATCGGAGTGTGTGTGTGTATGGGACAATTTATGAATAATCTCACTTTGCACTGCAAAAAAAAAAAGGTTTCCCTGTGATTCTGAAATCATAATAATGTGAAGAATAGTCTCTGCAGTCCTCAGAGTGAAAGTCTGTCTGCCTGTACGTCTGTAACAGAGACATTCACTAGCTAGAGCTAACATAAGCCATGAAAATCTATGCTTGGGAGGGATATACTTGACACAGCGTAAGTTCTAGCTGCTTTTGCTGGGAGATAATTATTAAAGAGATACCAGATTGTTCAAAAGTGTGAATTACACTCGCTTCCAATGAGGTGGGAATAATAAGCATGAACATATTTGTCCACAATTTCTACTATTTGATTGTGTTTTATCAAAAGTGTAAAGTATTTGAAATCAAGCGTTTTTTTAGTGACAAGTGAGCACTGTTAATATTGAATGAGTTTCTTCTTCTTCAGTATTGTTGCTATGCAAAAAAAAATTACATTCTTTGAGCAACTGGATGGAAGATATATTGAACTGTTGAAATATATTAAGCATAACACTTTTCTGAGCGTAAAACATCGAAAGGTAGAGGGCCAAACTCAGAGGTCTTCTTTTAACAGAATTAAATATTATAATGGCAGCTCCCTAATTAGAACCCATCTGACTCTCAAGTGTCAGCTCCTAAAAAGCTAAAGGAGCAGCAGCAGTAAGGATTCATACAACTATGAATGTGGTACTGCAGACCACACTGGTGATTTGCAGTCATATCTTTTGTGCAGGATATGTTTTAGACATATTTGAATAATATTTGTCAATAATATATGAGATAATTTTTTCCCAGTGAATTATCAAATGCATTATTAATGAACACATATTATTCAATTGACATTTTAGAAGCTCAAATAATTTTATGCAAATAGATTAATCTAAATTTTTTTCCCTTTTTTCTGTGGTTTTTCCCTTAGCTAAGACAACTTCTACTAAATTTTGTTTTACCAGAGAAAGGATTCAATTCAATTTGTTTTTATTATACTGTTAATGTGCATTTCTAATATCCCCATGGGAAATCACTGCAGTGTCATTACTGTACTGTAAATTCACATCGGAGCTTAATTTACAGTAATGTGGCTAAGGAAAAGAACTGGTAAGTAATATGATTTTTTCACAAAGGTTTTAACTTAAAACATGCATATTCTTCCTTGTTCCTTCAGCTGCAGCAAAATAGCTGGTTTTCGTTAGACACACACTTTAGCTTAACTGTCAAGTTAGGTATGATTGGAATAGAAAGCTGACTATGGAATTAAATTACTTTTTCCTTATTATTTTATTATATAAACTCACAATATTTACTATCAGGTAGACTCCAAAGAAAAAATTTGTTACTGAAGTATGCAGTGTTTAAATATATGCATCTTAATCTGGGTGCTTTATGGATATCTAGATATATGAATTACCATGCAATTAATGTAGATTTAATGATGAGCTTTGACTATTTATAGTTTTATAATTCAGGCGCCATGTCCTCCTGTCTATTAAGCTTATAAGAATTTGATTTTGGAGGACATATTTTCTTAACGTGTGAGTACATTGACAAGTGCAGTGGAGCCCTGATAACTGATATGTCTCGATAATCTTGTCTAATTGACATCTTGGACATTTTTGAGTTTTCACATTGCCAGCTGCATTGACAAAGCGTTGCTAAATGATAATATGCAAAACTTGTTTCCAGAGCTCAGATGAAATAAATAGTCTGTACTTTGGAGCACAGTCTGTCTGGAATAAAGTCTTACTAAACCATAGAATGGTAAAACTCTGATGCTTTAAGTATTGGATAGGGAACAAATAACAGGTGGGGCCGTGCCATCATACAGCTATTTCTGTAATTGCATCATTCTTTTTTGAAAATATCTCCAAAGGAAAACAATCTCCAACAATCCATTCAGTAAATGGCAGAAATAATGATCCTAGTTCAAATCAACAGATGTCCAATGTCCTGAACTGTCCATCATTGCAGTATTTCTGGCTCCTCTCTCTTCCCTCTACTACTCTTGCTCTGGGAGTGGGAACAGCCTAGAATGATATGCCTACTTTTCTTTTTTTTAGTGTTTTCATAGATGAGTAAAGCTCTAGAATGAAATCAAGCTACAGAGTTATAAAAAAGTAATGAGACAAAAATTATGTCACGTATATCTATCAACATGGCTTCAAATAGGAAACGTGCTTGTGCTGTACATAGATTTCAGGAACACACTGTATTATGCAGTGCGTTCTGAAAGTGTTCTGGTACATTTGGTGAAATCACTGTTCCACCTATTTAAAAGTAAAGGAAGAGTAGAGCAGTGAGAATTGAGCAGAGCTGCTCGTAGACAAAATACTTAGAAACTTTACAGCCTCAGTCATTATCCTTACTTCATACTCACCTGTTCATAACTTTCCTATGGCTGACACCCAATCCAGGGCCACTGAGGCTGATATAAAATTGCTACAGACATAAATAAGAGAAGGATTTCCTTTATATTGAAAAAATTATAGTTAATGTAAAAAAAAAAAAAGCATTCAGCAATAAAGTGAGTTTCAACTGGAAAAGTAAACAGTGTCGATGCATCATTGAAAAGTCCATTCTGAACAAACACTAGTTGTGAAAAACCTCTAGAAATGACACCTATAAATGACATTTATTGTGAATAAAATATATGATCAGAAACTGATTGAAATAGCAAGAGTAATAAAAATATGAGACTTATCAGAATTAGGTATGTGTAGATAGATGAAAGTTAAAAGGTCTCTTTTTCTCTCTTTGGTTATTTATTTTAATTTGTAAAGGTAGGAGTGCAATTTCTGAGTATTTTAAATACAGCAATGTCACTAAAGTGACAAAACATCCAAATAAAAAATCTCAATAAAATCACTGAAAATGAAAAAAGCTCCCTTGGGAATTTGATCTAGGGGTAAAATAGTAGAGTTGAAGTGTCAGTCAAAGCAAACAACCTTGTTAAAAGCATAACAGCAAAATTTCTTGGCCAGAAATATAGATAGAAAAGACATCAAAAGATCTATGTTACTTTATCAGATCACTTTTGGGACTTGGAAAACAAAAAGAAATTACAGAAGAACGGGAAAGATCTGAGTGTAAGGTGATACAAGAGTAGACCAACCAGAACAGGTAAGTCACAAGAAATAGTTTCAAGCAAAAAAATATAATAAGAAAGACTGTATAAATCAATTGAAAGAACAAAATGCCTTACTCATCAAACAAAATAAAATAGTGGGCGACGCTATTGTATGGAGTGTATGGATGTACAGACACTCCATGTATGTACAAGATGTATGGAGCTCTTTTTCTACAGTATTTGTAAAAACATCCGTGGTGATTGATTCTTAAAATAGTACTTTTGAAGGTTGTAGGACATATAACAGAAGAAGAGAAGGTGAAATGAAATGTAGGTAAGTCAAAGGATTGGACAGTTTATGAGACACTGCCTAGAGTGACTTTCAGTAGTGGGGTTTGGGTCAGGTTAATTATAAGTTGATCACAGGTGGGAAAAAAAAGACTTGATTTTCTCAGATCTGGTGCTGTGTCATAAGGCAAGAAACATGATTTAGTAAATGAGCTGCCAAAATTTCCACCAGCAGGAGTTTCTTTCGGTATTTTGGCTTATTATACTTTTTAACACATAGAAACCCACCCAAGAATTGAAACAAACCTCTGAGTAGGACAACTAGGTCTTAGTTTCAGGTTATGAACTGGGGAATAAAAGACTATTAGTCAGATAAATGCCCAGTGCATGGAAAATCTGGTTTATGGTCAGTGAAGAAATAGATCAAATCAAGACAAATGAAGGAAGATGGCAAAATTCCCCTGTATCCTCTTCAATATTATGTGCTCATACTTTAAAATTCTCCCTTGTATCCACATGACAGCTGTAAGTAGTGTAGCAACACATTTGTGTTTCTTCACCCATTCCCCACAGAAAGGAGAATGAAAAATATTTATGTTTTGGAATGTGTTTGTTGTAGCATTTCTATATATATGTAGTACTGGTGAAAAATTGTAATTGATTGCAGTCATAATCTGGTACCTCAGAACGGCCTTGGAAAGGACTAATGATCGAAGAATATATTTCTTGCCGCTACCTTACTCTATGCTCATAGACCAAAGGCACAGATCTATTATATTAATGCAATAAAGTATGTATTAATGCAGTTTCCTTTTTACTGCAGATACACATAGATTTTGTGAACAAATTTCAGAAAGAAATCCACCTTATAGGGGGTTCATTCGGGACACCATATAGATACTAATTTTTAATTGGTGGTAATCATGTCTCTTCTTCAGAATAATCCTGTTACACTGAGAAGTTTCTGACTCTGACAGATGAAAGATTACAAAGTATTTGTCATATGTGAAATATTTTCCAGTTTAGTGATGTTAAGTTAAAATAATATGACATCCCCCCCAAATGTCAATTAATTTTGTTGCTTGTGCTAGACTCATGGATGTTGTATCTGTATGCACAAACAAATCAATACCTCTTTTAATTATTTAATCCAGTTCCAGCAGACTCATGTTCTATTTAACATTAATATGTGTGTGTGTGTGAATATTTCCTAACTCAATTTCTATTATTTTGTTTGATTTTATGTCTGGTAAGCGTTTAATATGAGAGTTCTTGTATCATCTTTCACGTTAAGTGAGGTTAAAGTGGTTAAAGTGTATGCTTTTTAGTGGTTAAATTTGATCTCTAGGGAAAATGTGTTCAAGGTAATTCTTTAGTAACAGCAAAAATATTAAATGTGGAATTGTTATACTTTCTCTATTCTATTGTAATGCTTTGTGTAAAACTGAGTATGTACTTACACCTGCTTCTGGTGTATAATCAAAGTAAGCCTCAAGCTATGTACAACTAAGGTAAAATTAAAACTCGAACAGTGGATACTTACATACTACAAGAAAAAAGACCTCTCAGATTCCTGTTCTTCTCGAGTTTATTTGCCTTGAAAGCTACAGGACTGTTCTAGTAACCACATATTATTTAAGAAATTCTTTTAGAACATTTAACTGACAAGCAGATGAAGTCTGTCAATGATTACATTGAAAAGCACTGGAAGTCTGAAATCAAGGATCCAATAAAAGCTGATTTACCTATATACCTATACTGTACTGATTTTTGAATATATATATACATAACAGAAAGCTTAAGGTAGCTCAGCCTCTATGGAAATTATTTTTCTGTTCATTACAAGCTGTCTGAGTTTAAGTCGATTAAACCGCAGAAGAATGGTAGAGATTTTTATGTTAATGCCTTTCCCGTGGTAGTCGAAACTACTGTAAACAATACAGAGTCTGAAAAACCCTATTGTGAGCCAGATTAAACTGAGTGTGTAGAGGAGTTAATGAATCAGGGTGTTAAACTTGAGCTGTTTTGTGTTTTGCAGTTTTACTGTATTTTTTTTTTAAGATTCAACATATTAAATTCTCAGGGGGTCACCCTGTCAGCCTCAGTTCTGTGGCCTGGATTTAGTTGAATCAATCCTAATTGAAATTCTGCACAGGTCTAGTATTCTGTGGAGATTGCAGATGAATGACAGTGCAGTGGCAGAAAAGATAAATATGCTGGCAAATGAGATCCAGGCTCTCCACAGAGGATGGAATAAATTACTTTACCAATACAGTGGAGGTAATATGCTGGAGAAAGAAAGTGAAATCGAAGCTAGTTTAATACAAGGCTTGTTAAAAAACATATAAAAAAAGAAACCAACAATACAGTTAAGATTTACTTAAAATACAGATTTCTGATGTGAATGTATTTAGGCCACTTCTTTTCTATTGTGAGTAATGATCAATGCATACACTTTAATTTCATTTATGCAGACAGCAGCTTGCACAATTTAAATTCGTGCAGCATTCTGTGAGTAACTTGAGGCACAGTGGTAACTGTGGTATAGCATATTGATTAGCAATTTGATAAATATATAAAATGGCACACCGAGTTTAAGGTGCTTCATGAAAAATGTATTTAAATGACCTTGGCTAATTAGCGTGAATAGCTTTGAGGCACTGCTGCCTGAATGAAAGACATTTTTAGAGTCCAGAGATTTAAAAGGTTTCATGACTGGATGAGCAAAATTTAAACCAAGGGAAAAGACCAAACATTAATTTTCATAGAAATTAAGGTGAATTCGATGACTTGATAGAACTTTTTTCAATTTCTTGCAGGTTCTCTGATGTTCTTCTTAGCGTATGCCTGCTACTCCTTTCAGTCTAAGTGCTAAATTTCTTAAATAACCAGGATTTCAATACTTTCCTCAGAAGATTATATTAGAGTCTAATGGATCAGAAAGTATTTTCTAGTATACATCTAAAATTATCCTTTTCTCAGTGTAAGCTATTACTTCTTTAGGTAGTTATGATCTGTTGTGCTACTTGAAATAATTCCTTTCCTTCCTTTGTGCCTGTATCTACCTACAATATGTAGGTAATCGCTTAGCAAAATTATAAGAATATCTCATATTTTTAATCTCATCTCAGAAATTAGTTTCTTCCATTATCTAACAACAGTATTTGATTTGTCTTTCTTGAGCTAATTTTTGCACGGTAGTGATGTTATCACAGTGCAGAAGTTAGACTGAAGTTCTAATCCAGGCTGAAATAAAACCTTGCTGCCTGTAAATTGTGATATTCACGGGCAATTTTCACTGACCATTTTCAATCTGGTGTTTCATTCTGCAGCTGAATTTGTTCTCCTTGTTCATACATGAAACCTCCTTTTATCACTACTGTTTTCTTCCCAATGAAATTTGTTTTAATCCTTAATTTCACTGGAAGTGCTATCTTATGCTTCTCTGAGTTCAGTCTTTATTTTCAGTCTGTTATAAAAAGGGTGTTCAGAGTTAATTTGGCATAGATCTAAGTGAGCCTGACTCAGTGAAATCACTGTAGGCTGCTGCACTGATAAGAGAAATGCATCTTATAGAGCAAGTAGAAGAAAGTTGTCTGGAATGGAGGTGAGAATGGTAACTCTGACTGGAAGGGTCTCTTGTGAAGGACATGAAGTCTCCATGATGGTGAGTAGTGAATGTGCACAGCCAGATAGACATTGTCATAGATCAGTGAGGCACTTACATTAACTAGGGTGCTCAAATAAGAAGAATTGTGCTCTTCTGGCACAATTAGACAAGATTTCATTTGTTTTTAATTCTGCATTTGACTAAATCACACTACTTTTAGTCATACTGATTAGTACTAGCTCTCCCATTTGGAAAGATGTCATGACCTTAGCTAGTCTTGGCTAGTAAAAACTAGCTAGTTTTTACTTGTGTAATATTCTATTTCTGGACCTTATGTGACAACTGGTTGAAATTATCAGCACAACCTGTATTTAATTTTTTTTCTCCAGAAACGATGAATTTTTAAGATTAATTAATAGAATAACTCACTGGATAAGACAAGAGTTGGGATATCTCACAGTAAGAAGAATGAAAAATTTTTTTCAATCGTAACAAGGTTTTTTAGTTAATCAATTTTTAATGGAAATTTTCTATACAAAATAAATTGAAGAAAAAAAATTTAAGTGAAATCCAGCAATATTGTAGCAGCTGCTTACTGACTTTCTTTTTTTTAATCCAATTCTAATATGTATTTTCAAAGTTGTTATAGAATAAAAGGACAATAGGTACAATGCTAAATAATTCTTTTCTTCTGCTTATCTTAGCTTGTTGGCTGGAATGACACCCTTGCTTTGACATCATTCTGCTCTGGTTTTTGTTTCTTACAGAAATGTCCATTCATTGACTTTCAGGAACTTCAGTTTGCTACAATAATGTACTAAAATTGCTGTGTTACTCCTCTGTTTCTTATTGATTCCTTGTCCATATTTAAATACACATTTTTTCCTGTTCCAAAACTACCAAGTGAGATTTTGATTCTTTGAGGAGACTATTCTTTCTGGGTAAGAAATATGTAGTATAGAGAGACAAACCATCCTCAGTTTACTGTTTTTCACTACAGGTGAAACTGTTGAGTAAAACAACTACTTGGAAAGTTGCAATACCTTATCTATGATAATTAAAGGTGAGCATTTTTTAATATTCTATAGTGGTCACATTCTTTATGTGTGAATACCAACTGCCTTACTCTAAAATATATGTGGTGATAGAATAAAAATTATGTGGGCTTAGGCTATCTTATAACCATATATTTGCATCTCTGCTTTGTGGTTTTGGGTAAAAAACCCCCAAAAACTAAAAAATCCTAAACTATCTATACTTGCACAAAATCTTGGCTTTGTGGTTTATGATCTCGTACTAGCCTGAAAACAAACCAGTGGGAGATTGCAAGTCAGAATTATAATTTAATAGGAAAATTAAAATAAATGCAGTAGTACAAGAACACTGACAGAGTCAGGCTACAACCCGACACCCTGTGGTGGCAGTCCAGATGAAGTGGTCCTGTTGAAGCAGTGATGCTGTAGAAGGATCTGCTCTTCACCTGAGGGTCCTGAGGTAGCTCTTTTTCTCTGAGAACCCAGCAAGTAAGGGCTCCTTGTGCTGCTCCAAACCCCAGATTATATCCAGGTGGGAATCCTTGGCTCCTCCCCCTGGGCGGAGCATCTCTCAATGGGCTGATGTAATTCTGAGTCACGGGGTGGGTCCTTGATGGCTCCTTAACAGAGATAGTTCCGGGAGGGAGTTATCAGGGATGAGTCATGGGAGGAGATAACGAGCACTGCCCCACCTGCTTTAACAGCTTGTGAAGATGGTAATAGAATACATACTATCGGTTACATCTTACATTGTAACCTAGGACAGACCTTTAGTGATAAAATTTCTCTCACCTTTTTAGTGGAATCAAATTACAGAGGTGTATTTGAAAACCAGCATTACTATGTTACTTTCACTCTAAAAAACACTCAAGAATGAACGTTTTAGTAAAGTTCACTTGGTTGGGACATTTAAATTTTCTACAGCTGGCATGGTTTGTTCTTGTCTTGTTTTTCAAGCTCTTTTTCCAGTACTGTCTTATAGGCTGTAATATAAATATACTATATACTAATATATATATATAT
>VZRV01001944.1:0-38285 GCA_013398115.1 Falcunculus frontatus
TGGTTTGTTTTCAAACCCATACACTTTCAAAAGGTACCTATTCTTTTTAAAATCCATACTTTGAAGCACATACTCTTGAAGGAGGGAAAAACTAACATTTTTCTACAATAATTATAAAATGAAATCTGAGATTATTATAGCATATATACAAATTCATTGACAATATTTGGAAAATGAAGTTTGATTTGGTTTCACTGCTTAAAGAGTAATTTAAAAAGATAGTTTAATTCAGTGGTCCCATTCAGTGACAGATAGCAACACCGAGAAACCACATGCTCTGGAAGTAATTTAATAATTTGCTATCCCTGACAGCCTCAGCTTTATAGAAAAAAGAATTTTTAGCAAACTTACTGTTTAAAAAGCCATGGTTTGTATATGTCTGCATGCTAGCACACATAGTGCTTTAGATATTTTAGTACCTGGAATTCATGAGCATTCTGCCTTTTCTTGCACTCCTCTTTATATACACTGTAATTGCACTTGTTGCAGCCCACAATTTTGCTTTCAGGCTCAGTATTTGCACCTCTTTAAGATGTTTGAAGGGTAATCAGCAGAATCAATGTCTTGTAGTGATTTAATAGGCAAAAGAAGTCCAGAATTCTGGAAGTTTTTTAAAGGTGAATTTGCCTTCTTATGTATTGTATTTCCAACCATTAACGATGGAAAAATTATTGGGGAGGAGTGTTATTTTGTCTTCTGAAGTTTATCTGTGTTAATACATAATTTTCTTCTAATTGCCACTTGATTTCATTTCTGCATTTCTCCCACCTAACTTGCCCTTTAGGCTACCCAGAAATATGTTAGCCAACTGCATTTAGAAGTGCTTTTTGGTGTTTACTCACACTTGTTCTTTCCACATTCCACATTTCTATATCTGCTCCGTATTAGATTTTAAACTGATTTTAAACTGTGCTGTTTGAGATTTTTCCACATTCTCAATTCTGTCTCAATCACTTCCAGTTTCAAGTGGTATGTAGATTAGATCTTATGTTAATTACTGTTCTACCAGGTAGATTATAATTTGACTTGCATGTTCAGCACGTCTTATTCTTGGTTTGGTTTTCTGGGAGTTCTCTTTGGGGTTTTTTGGGGGTTTTTTTGTTGTTTTTTGTTGGGTTTTTTTTAGTATTTTTTTCTGCTTATATGTAGATTTAATGGTAGGAGAGGAAAAGGGAGAAAATAGCTGATAACATTCTGTCTCTTCAGGAAAAAATTCTGCTTGAGATATTCTAGAAATAATAAAATCTTTAGTAGTAGTTTAGTAATCAATTTTGTGCCAAAATGTCATATGGAAAGTCTGCTGAGACCGATTCTTCAGGACTGTACGTGCCATGGTGTTTTGTTTCAGAATTATATGCATTGTGATTTCTCTTGGTTTTGTTTCTTGAGTGTTTTGGTTGGTTTTTTTTTGTTTCCCTGGTTGCTTTTGTTGTTGTTTTTGGGGGGGAGTTGGTGGGGTGTTTTGTTTGTTTGTTTTGCTTTGTTTTTAATGAAACAACACTTGCCATAGAAAGTTTCTAAAGAATTTGGCAAAGCATGGAGACAGCATTACTAGTGTAATCAGAAAACATAATTAATTGCTAAAATATAAATGAACATTGCAGAATTTGCTATGCTGTTGTTTACAAGCTCATCTATAATATTTTCCAGCTTTTTCAGCTTAGAGACTTAATGTGAAAGTGTTCAATTTAATTCCTATTCATAACTTTATAAAATAAAATTTCGCAGGCAAATTAGCCAAGACTTTGATAACCAATGTTGGGTGCCCCAACAATTCCAAAACAGACGAAAAGGTAGCTAATAATAATAAAACACATCTGAAATATTTTAAATTGTTTTTTATTAATTTTCTCTTCAGAGCCTCTAGCTGGGTACTTCTGGACTGAGACATTTATGATGGCTGGGATTTACAAGGATGAAAGGGAGGCTTTCCTGTGTGATTTCCTTTTTTAGTTGTAGAAGTTATACTAGAACTATGTGGTTTATTAAGATCATATGTGAATCATGTTAAGTTCTGAAATCTAAAATAAGAAAGAACATCTCTCCAAAAGTTTGCAATAGGCAGATAAGCTGTTTACTTTCCACTTCTGACACTTACAGTGCAATATACTAGATGTCCAAATATCTTCAGTATTCTTCCATTTAAAAGCTTTTCCTCTGTGTTACCTCACTTTATAGTCTCAGCTTAGCTGTGCATGGTGGTATTACCAAGCCTGTGCTGTACACTCACATCCATCTAACCTCATAAAAACAAATACGAATGTGTGTTACAGACATCTGTACATTTTTTAGCAAAGCCTCTCATCCAGACTGTATTACATGGCCAAATATTAACTATTCAACTGGTAACAGATACAAATATATTATTGTTATTCAAATTTTGCTTTGTTTCTTTCTGAACACCATGTGCTCTTGTTCCATGTTTATTTCCCTTCCTTTTGAAACTACTAAAAAAATCAGAATTCTTACCTGTTCTTGTAGATCTCATGTGATCATTCTTTAACTGTGTGCTTCTTCCCAAGTCTGTTTTAGTGCTTTGGATTTTTTAAAGTATCTGAATTGGATTGAAGATCTGAACAGAAAAGCTAATACAAAGCTGTTCTGCAAACCACTCAATCTTTAGCAATGTCAATCTTGTGCTAAAAGGTTTCTGAATTTGAATAACCACAAGAAAGTCTTGCAGATTTGATAAATTCAACAGTTTTACTCACCTTCAGTAAGTTTGCAGATGACATCAAATTGGGTGGCAGTGTTGATCTACTGGAGTGTAGGAAGGTTCTGCAGAGACTGGATTGATGGGCTGAGGTCAATTTTAAGAGTTTCAACAAGACCAAATGCCAGGTCCTGTTTTAGGTCATAACAACCCCAGGCAGTGCTACAGGCCTGGCACAGACCAGCTGGAAAGCTGGAAAAGGATGTGGGGTGCTGGTGATAGCAGCTGAACACGAGCCCAGGTGTGCCCAAGTGGGCAAGAAGGCCAATAGCACCTGGCCTGTATCAGTGATAGTGTGGCCAGCTGGACCAGGGCAGTGATTGTTGCCCTGTACTGGGCACTGGTGAGGCCACGCCACCAATCCTGGGATCAGTTCTGGGCCCCTCACTACGAGAAGGACATTGAGGGGCTGGAGTGGGTCCAGAGAAAGGAATGGAGCTGGGGAAGGGTCTGGAGCACAAGTCTGGTGAGGAGCGGCTGAGGGANTGGAACACAAGTTGGGTGAGGAGCGGCTGAGGGACCTGGGGGTGTTTATTCTGAAGAAAAAGAGGCTCAGGGGGGACCTTCTTGCTCTCTACAACCACCTGTAAAGAGGTCAGGTGGGGGTCACAGTTCAGGTGGAGGTCAGCCTCGTCTCCCAAGGAAAAAGTGACAGGACAAGAGCAGATGCCTTCATGTTGCACCAAGGGAGGTTGAGATTGACTATTAGGAAAAATTTCTTCACTGAAAGGCTGGTCAGGTATTGGAACAGGCTGCCCAGGGAAGCGGTGGAATCACCACCCCTGGAAGTAAAGAAAATATGTGGATGCAGCCTTTGGGGATATGTATTAGCGGTGAACAGAGTAGTGCTAGGTTGATTGGTTGGGCTCAATGATCTTTTCCAACCTTAACAATTCTGCAGTTCTATTACTCTATGATTTTATTTGGTATTTCCAACAATATTTCAACTGGTTATATATAACATAATGGGAATTCTTTTTTCCCCCCTGTACACAGCTATAATCTTTGTAACCCAGCCTAAAAGTGTCAGAGTGTCATGGTTTCCTATGGTGACATGAAACCTATTCCATCAGCTCGTGAACAGCCAGTCTGTTTGCAGCTGCCGTAGAAAATTACAGTTTTCAGAAAACCTGAGCATCAGAAGACAGTATCTGCTACCACAGGTCATGGATAAAATAGTTTCTCACGTACTGGAATATGGACTATTTAATACAATCAGACATATATTCTCACAAATGTTTAATGTACTAAATATCAAACACCTGTAAGTTCTGCAGTCTTCAATCTAGGTAAATAATAGTGTGTTGGCCATGTTGGCCATCATCACTGTTATCCTTTCCCTAGATATGTAGGGAAAAGTGTGAATGCTTTTCTCCTGCAATATTTTAATTTTACTGTGCAGTAAAATCACATGGCATAAATATTATTATGTGACAAAAGAGATGTGTATTCTGTGCATTGTCAATAGTTGGTGTTACGTTCCGCTCCATATGTGTTTCTTAAGATCCCTCATAAGGAAGGAGCATGATATAACTTGTGTGAGAGATTTTCATGTTCAGAAACTACTCTTAGAGGGTTTGCATCTCCTTGGGAAGTTACATCACAGATAGGAATGCCTAGTGATTTTCCATGCTATCTGATTGATTTTTCTTTTTGTTCATGTAAGAATCATCTTGGGAAACCAAAGCATTAAGAACAAGTGGATTTAGACATTTTAGTAGCTAATGTATCATCAATCATTTTATACTAGATTGATCAGGGAAGAAGCCATGTTAATCACAGAGACATGAATTTTAAAGGAAAAACTATTTTCTGAAGCTAAAAGCCTCCATTATCAGTATATTTCATTCTTAGTTGTCTGTCTTGGAACAGACATAGAAATGCCAATTGTGATGATGGCTCTAGTTATATAGTTACTTGTAACAGAGCTACCGGGCACTGAGATTTTCTATTAGCTCCATGTCACTCATCAAATAGCTTTCAGATTACAATAACTTGCCATTTCTACCTGCCAGGACTGGACTTCAACAGGCACTTCAAATATTGATCCAGCAAGGCAGTGAATATCATAGGTACTGGTTCTTCTGCTGCATCCTTTCTACCCTGATTGGGTCATTGATCATCTCTATTCTGAACATAAGTCATTGCAACCAGGGTTTCATTTTTAAAGTCTTCATTTCAAAAGCCTTATGAGACATTGTCCAAGTCATGAGTGTAATCTTTGGTTACAATGTGCCTGACTTCTGTCTCAATGGTGCAAAGATATGTTTGCCTGAAAAGGACAGAATTATCTGATTAACATTATTTGAGCAACATACAAAGATTGTAAGTTTTAAATATTGACTAAAATGAGAAGTTACAGAGAATGAGGTAGATACCTTTTTTAAATAAATGGGAACATTTTCCCCCTGCTGCTCCCTTTTTTCCATTGAATATCTGAAATGTGCACACCACAGTGCTAAAAAATGAGGAAAGAAATAAACATTTGGTTTCTGATGAAGTTGTTTTTATTACCCACACTTAGCAGAAACTTGGTGCTTCAAATGGAAGCCTGCAGAAATATAATTATATTAATGTTAAATATATATTTTCTGGCACTGATATCATAAACAGTAAATAAACCTGAAATACCTAAGCAATGATTTGATCTCAGAAAACACAAAAATATATTAAAAGGTTTACAACTGTAACATTATTTTCTGTTTCAGTAAGGAAAGGTGCTGTAAGTAATTCCTCAGCAAAATTCTCCTGTATATAAGGTTTTCTATGGAGAACAAACAGAAATACTTGATTTCTTATTTGAATGATTTGTGCAAAATTTTGTAATTATTCATTGCTAATGTCTTCCTACCACATGAAGAGTCAAAAAGATGGAGAGGTCAATCTCCCTGATCCTTACTTCTGTTAAGACACTGACAGCTGAGGGAAAAACAATCTGACAGTGACCATTGTTGCATCAATAATTGAATAACTTAATTTGGCAATTATAAATTAGTTTTGGCCATGCTATCATTTTATTTCCATGTCCCTAAATGCTGGCATAGATTTTCTACTGACAGCCTGCTATTTCACATGATGTCTGTTTCAAGGCAACCATTTCTGCGCTTGCTTGATAATTTAGTGACCTAGTTCTCCTTCAGTTAATATAATACTATTTATGGCACATATTTGACTAGTTAAGGATTATATATGCTATTTCTTAATTTTTCAACCTGTAAAATAGTATATCCTCACTTTTGCATGGTTCCAGAATATGCACTTAGTTTAAAAAAGTAATTTCACTGCAGATTTGCATAAATTGAGATTATTTCTTGAAGTTTGGTTCATCTGCTTTACCTAGTAATATTTTTACAGCTTCTGCTTCAGAGCAGCTTCAAGAACATCTTATGTTTCTGTGGCAACAAACACCCCTGATATTAAACGTGCCTGCTTCTGAATATAAGTGTGATAAAACAGTTAAAGCAGGTGAGCAGCAAAAATTTTTTCTCCATCTGAGTTTAAAGACCTTTGCAAAGAGGAGAGAGAACTTCTACTGGCACATTCAGATAAAACTTGCTCTCTGTACATTTTCATCAAACACCATTTGTATACCTCTCTTTGTACTTTGGGAAACTGTGTCAAAAGATACTGGAATTCTATTTCTAAAAGGCTAGTTATCATGTTTCTGATCTATCCAGGGACATGTATTGATTCAATTCATACCAGTAACATTTTTTCAGTAAGCTCAAACTCTAAAATCATGTGGGAGGACATAAATTTCAGAAGCATTTTGCCTTGTGTCTGTAGGTGGTGGACTAACAGTTTCCCAAGACGAGACTGTAGAGAGAGACAGGCTCTTCCATCAGACTCCAGCTGGCATGATTAGAAATAGCACAGAACTTCTCAAGCCCATGTGCTTCTTTTTTCAATTATAGAGGCTGGTCTAATGAAAGCAATTACCTCCTGAAAAACCTTTTCTTGCCCATAGTGCTAGACCATCATGGCCAAAGCAACATGCCCTCAGTGTACTGCAATATAATCTGTAACACTGCTAATATTTGTGGCCAAGCCTTTCATATATCTTTTTTCACTTCTTTTTGTGTTTGCCACAAATCATACCTCACAGCTGAACAGTGTTTCGGTCTTGTTTCTGTCCGTGAATGTTAAATGGGGGAATCTCTTTCATTTTCTCCACTAATCTTTTAATGTTAGTAGGAAGAGGGGAGAATCATATTTCCAATTCCCTCGTGTATGTTGCGACCTGCTTTTGATATCTAGAATGTACTGCTTCAGGTGTATACATTTTCTTTACATGTTGTCTTTGTTGTAAAGAAAAGGACAAAATAATTGAATTTCCAACAGCTACTGGTGATCCCACACATATGCTTTAGACAGATCCCTGACTTGTGCCTTTTGTATCGTAATTCTGTAACATGGGCTATATGTTACCAACTTGCCCTAGAATTCAGAAGTTCACCCTCTGAAAATATGGCATTTTTTAGGAATACTTTTCTTATCTTCTGCTTTTTAACTCTTACACTGAATCCTTGATATGTTAGTGTACACCTGCTACCTTTAGCAGCATCAAATTATTTTCTTGACAGGGATACCGGCGATTAAAGAGTAATCAGGTCACTAAACCTTCATTGTCCTAGCATGAGAAAGAATTAAAAAATATACTCTGAGTATTTTCAGAAATAGCAAACTTTCATTTGGTAAAAAACCACTGAGAAATAATGCTTTTAATTAAAATCGGAGAAATAGTGTTTATTGTTAATCTCCTCCTGATTAAATTTTTATATGTGAACTTTAATTCAATTTCTTATTCAGTGAATCATGGAACCACTTAGTTTGGAAAAGAAGTCTAAGATGATTGAGTCCAACCACAAACCTAACAGTGCAAAGTCTACTTTCAAAAGACGTCCCTAAACGCCACATCTAAATACCCTTTAAATACTTCCAGGGATGGTGACTCCACCACTTCCCTGGACAGCCTGTTCCAGTACTTGATAACCCTTTTGGTTAAGAAGTTTTCCCTAAAATTCAATCTAGATGTCCCGTAGTGCAACTTGAAGACATTTCTTCTTGTTTTATGTCTTGTTGCTTGGGAATAGAGCCTGACCCCTACTTAGCTACACCCTCCTTTCAAGCAATAATAGAGAGTGAGAATGTCTCCCCTGAGCCTCCTTTTCTCCAGCCTAAACACTCCCAGCTCCCTGAGCCACTCCTCACAGAACTTGTGCTCCAGACCCTTCCCCAGTTTCCCCGCCCTTCTCTGGAAAATCTCCACCACCTCAATGTCCGTGAAGGGCCCAAAACTGGATACAGGATTTGAGGTGTGGCCTCACCAGTGCCCAGTACAGGGGGATGGTCACCTCCTCTGAAACAGTGACAGGCTTGGGGCATCGACCATCTCTCCGTGAAGCCTCCTCCAGTGTTTGATCACTCTCTTAGTAAAGAAATACTTCCTAATATCCAGTCTGAATCTTTCCTGATACAGCACTGAGCCATTCCCACACATCCTGTCATTAGATCCAAAGAAGAAGAGCTCAGCACCTCCATCTCTACTTCCCTCAGGAAATGGTAGAAAGCAGTGAGGTCACCCCTCAGCCTCCTTCTTTCCAAACTGAACAAGCCCAGAGTCCTTAGACGCTCCTTTTTGGATATGCCTTCCAGCCTTTTCAGCAGCTTTGTTGGTCTCCTCTGGATGTATTCAAGGAACTCCACATCCCTCTTGAATTGCAGGGCCCAGAACTGCACAGGTACTCAAGGTAAAGCCACACCAAGGGTGAATACAGCAGGATCATCACCTCCCTTGACAGCTGGTGATGCCATGTTTGATGATCCCAGGATCAAGTTTGCCTTCCGGGCTGCCTAGGCACACATGGCTGGCTCAGACTGAACCTGCTGCCAACCAGCACTCCCAGATCCCTTTCTGCACGGCTGCCCTCCAGCCACTCGTCCCATAGTTTGTACTTGCGCTGTCTTGGGGTGATTTTTTCCTCCTAAAATTGTCTCTAAACTGAGACATGTGCCCAGCATTACTCCCTTCCATTTGCAGGATCCAGTATTTTGTCTTGTTAGGTTTTATCCCATTAACGTTTGCCCAATTTTCAAATCTACCTAGACCCTTCTGAGGGATATCCTTATCTCCACATGGAGATAAGAGGAGCGATAATGCCTCTTATCCCTCAGGAGACCCAACAGCACCTTCCAGATTGGTATCAAACAGCAAACCTGCTAACAGTGAATTCAACTCCTGCATTGAGATACTTGATAAATACACTGAACAGAACTGGCCCTAGAATTGAACCCTGAGGAACTCTGCTGGTGACCAGTGGCCAGCCAGGTGTAGCCCCATTTACTACAACCTCTTGAGCTCTGTCGTTCAGCCAGTTCTTCACCAAGCAAGCATTGGGTCACAGCTTTAGCTGGTCCTCCAGCTGTGCCACTGCATTCACTTTAGTAAAATATTATGTTTCATTGCTCCAAAGGAGTAATTCTAAATACTATCACTCGCCCATTTATACTAGGTAACTGAAGGCGGTTTCATCTGTCATTTACACAATGAGTAAAATCTCTCAAAAGGCAAGGACTTTAAAGAGGCATGGGCTTTAAAGATTGAGTTACATAATACTCAGCTGACTGCAAATGAAACATAAATACAGCATTTGACAGTTTGCATGTCTTTACCTAAAGCATGAAATATCTAGTAAGAGGTTCACTAGGAGCAAGCTTTCCTTCTTTGTGTTGAGCTTCTTGATCGAGATAGTAGTATTTTGATGCTTGTGGCAGTAGATAAAATCCCAGACTCATAGAATGTTAAGGGGTTGGAACGGACCTTAAAGACCACCTAGACCCAACCCCCCCGGCCATGGGCAGGGACACCTCCCACTAATCAAAATCCTCAGCTCAGTGATGATTTCTATTCTGTAGCAGGGGTACTCTGGACATTTTAGCTCTCCTGGTAGTAGTTATCCTGGTAACTACTGAACCACTAGTCTTGAACAGATTTTCCCTATTTCCAGAATCTGGCAGTAATACTTCTAATTTCTTGCCCCAGTGTTTGTTTTTATATATTTCAGGACTGGAATCCTGTCTATACACGGGAGAGGGTGGTGGACAGATTTAAGCTCTCCTTGTTTGTCTTTCTTTTTTCCATTTTGTCTATCACAATGGAATAACACTTACACATTTCCAGGAAACTGAGATTCTACTGCAGGGTTTTTTTAATGTTTTCAGACTTCCTTTTTGAACAGCCACAGCTCATTAGGTGAAGTGAAACAAGGGCAAGCCTGAGGCAGTCCAATCATACACCTGGCATGATCATTGAACTGAACTTCACTTATTGATCTGCATATGAGCCAGGAGCCTGTACATGACTGTTGGCCTAGAGCTGATTTCGGTATGTGGTTCACTGAAGTTACAACCTTATGAAGCCTCAGGACTCCTCAGCCAGCAGCAATTTTATAGACAGAAGATGCAGGGCTGAGAGCTGGAGGAAAGCAAAACAGTTTTGGGAGGAAATCTAATAGGCAGTGCTGTCTCAAAACCCTGCGTGTTCTGTCAGAAGGTAATTTAAGCCAATTCACTACGGCAAAAGACTGATTTAGAGAATAGAGACACTTTACAGGGAGAACAATACTTCATTAGAGAATTCCCAGCTGTACAGGTTTGAAAACAAACCAGTGAGAGACTCCAAGTCAGAAATACAATTTAATAGGAAAAGGTAAAATAAATGCAATAGTACAAATAAAACCACTGACAGAGTCAGAAAACAATCTGACACCCTGTTAGTCAGGGTGGCGGTAGCAGTCCGATAAAATGGTGGCTGCAGTCCTCCTGAAGTGATGGATGTGGTTCTGTTGAAGCAGGGATCCTGTAGAAAAGAGTCTGATCTTCACCTTAAGGTCCAGTGGTGTAGCTCTTGTCCTCCAGGAGTCCCGTAGATAAGGGCTGAGTGTGCTGTTCCAAACCTCTGATTATATACAGATGGGAACGCTCAGTTCCTCCTCCTGGGTGGAGCATCTCACAATGGGATGGTGAGTCACGAGGCAAGGCATTGATGGGCCCATTAACAGGAGATAGTCGGTAGGAGCTATCTATGAGTCATGAGGCAGGGTCCTTGATTGCCCATAAGACAGAGACAGCCTCCGGAGGGAGTTATCAGGGATGAGTCATGGTAGCAGATAACAAACACTGTCCCACTGTTCTAACAGCTTATGCAGATGGTGATAGAATACATGCTTTTGGTTACATCTTACATTGTAACCTAGGACACCAGCCAACAGTGCTGATGATTTATTAAAGTCAGGCCAAATTTGAACCAAGCAATATTTTGGTTTCCTGCAGTTAGACATTTCTATTTGAAGAAAATGCCATGATATCCCGGGTGAACACCGTTATTCTGCTTCTGCACAACCTCTTCTGAGAGCCACTGAAAGCTTGTTTGTTGAGATGATTTTAAACCCTTTTGTAAAGCCTTCCTATTTGCTCACCACAGTCCTGTTCTCCATCTCCTTAGCCTCTACTTGTAAATTCCTACTATGTCAGCACATATGAAAATTTATACCTATTATTTTTCAATGCCAGATGACTTGGACTCTTCTTCAGAGCTAAACTGCTGGCCACAGGAATTACAAAACTGATTAACCTCACGTAAGTGTTGATAGCAATATCCCCATTTATTTCAGTATGAGATAAGGAAAATACGCTTTCCACTGAATAACTGTAAGCTGTCTAAGGACTTGCAGAGTAATCTTATGCCATCTCTTCTTGAAGTGCTATTGCAGGGTCACAGTTCATAGTCCTCAGATGCAAGTTAATACAGGGAAGATAAGAATCAAAGATCAAATATTAATTAAAGTTTTTATTAGTAATCCCAAACAATTAAATAAATGTTCCTTTGGAAGGTATTTATTGCCAACTCCTTATTTCATTTTCAGAATATAAATGTAATAATATATTTAAAAATATAAATATAATTGTATATAATATCTAATCCATTAGGTTGACTTATTTAAAGTAGGCCACACCTGTTTGTTCCTTTAGCTACTAAATTGACTGAATTTTATGAATTGTATAGAATCAAGGGTTCTTGAAATGATAAATCAGTGTGGGCTTACTGCAGTGGCAATTTAAGCTATAATGCTGAACTGAAATACTGAGTGAAGTAAAGGAACAGAAGTGGAGGTAACTGGTCAGACTTGGTGATCAGATTACTTTGTATTATTTTGTATTTTTGTCCTCCTGTAATTGGTATAGCTAAGGCCTTCAAGGCTGTGCATTAGTAGATCTGACATGCATCTGTAGATGAACTGTCAGCACCAAAATTATTTTCTGTTTCTAGATTAGCATTTTATTTCTTTCAGTGCATTTCTATGCACCCCTGCAACAAATCAGTTTTTTCTGCTAGTATAGTGCATCACTTGTGAGTTGTCTTCTCACTGCAATGACAACATTTTCCTCCCTCCAGTTTTAAACTTTCTGTGCCACTATTTGTACTGTTGCCTACAGGTGCTATTTGTATGTTTCAGTATATCTATATTACGTTTCCTGACCTGACCTTGTTTCTGTGAATTGTGGTGACATCTTGTTAAAATACTAAAATACAAGTTTTTAATCTTTTGTTTTTCTGTGATCATGCCGTTTGCAATCACCCAGTGCTCCAACATCTTACAAAAGATTCAAACTTTTTTTGCACACTGTGTAGCCCCATGCATGTGGAATATGCTGTTACTATGTTTTGGTTTTGAAACACCATGAAAAGCCATAAAAACCATTTATATTAAAAAAGGGCAAGTTAAACACATAGTCTGGCTCACTAATGTGAGCTCTACTGTGTTACTCTACATTTGCTCCCTATCAAAATCATTGCAGGTGTGGCACATAAAATTTCAATATGAAATTAAACTACTTTCTTTTGATGCAGTTAAAGGCTGCACAAAGCACATTATCAAGTATGAACTATCAGTAATAGCTTAATTAATTACAAGCTATCTGCTAAGCTTCTATAATGTCTCTATTCATGCTCACTTAACCCATTTGAAAATTGTGAAAA
The DNA here is from genome assembly GCA_013398115.1 of Falcunculus frontatus. NCBI lineage: Eukaryota > Metazoa > Chordata > Aves > Passeriformes > Falcunculus > Falcunculus frontatus. The sequence goes on from VZRV01001944.1 coordinate 12,753, forward strand.
TTCTAATGATATCTGGTACACTTATGTGAGATATTTGGATTATTAAAATGTATAGAGGTGAATGCTACAGTATCATAAAAAAGACTGTATTATCAGGAGTAGATTTAAGCATTTCTGTTTGACATCTTGTGGTAAAAATACAAGTAAGTACAAATTTTAAAAATTAAGTATATGCATAAATATTTGCAACATTGGGCTCAATTTATTTACATCCATTTATATCCTTAAATCTAGCTGGAGAAGAGTAGGGGTACATACTGCACTTATGCCATTATGTGATTTTTAACTTTGATCAACTCAGTTGTTGGTGTAAAGCAAGTGCATGAAAAGAAATACTGGAGATTCAGAAAAGGGTCTTCTCTGATATTCATTATTCTATTTTCTTAGGTCAGAAAGGACATCAATGACTTGATTATTTGGTGTTTTCTTGTAATTGCAGCAAACACATTCTTTTCCAGTTTAGAAGCTTTCATTTCAGTATTTGTCCCTATAGACATTGCTGTCACTTTTACTGTATAGGATGCATTACCATGATAATTTTGGTCACTTTTCACCCTCTTCTGGTTTGTTATGAGAAGATTCAATTGACTGCAAGAAATGTGATAAGCTCCATGCTTTCCAGCTATAGATTCAGTTCCTGTTAAAGTTTTGAAGTAGTAGATTTTCACACTGAGGATTACTATATGTGTATTCAAACTATAGGTACATAATTGGTTTCAATGAAATTGTCACAGAATTAAACAGTGTGCCAGACAATATACTTACGTATCTCGGATTATACTAAGTTATTTTGGAAGGAAATGCTTTAGTTGAGAAACATTGTGTAGAATCCTTTCACTTTCTCAAAGTTTTCTTAAGGCCATTTTTATTTTGCTGATTTACTTATGTCTTCCAGTAAAGCTTAGTAACTCTTTATGTGTTTCTATAATTCATGAAATTATCTATAATTGTGTAATTAGTGTAAATACATGCAATCACATTTATAAGATATAATTACAAATGCAAAGCAATAATTGTGATGAGTAATATCATAAAGAAATATCTATTAAACTTCTTAAACGCATAGTTCGTGAATATTCAGAAGCTAGTATTTAAAGCTGAATATGAAACTTGTTTAAATGTCAACAACGGGTGTGCAAATTTTACAAGAATAACTGGAGCTCGTCAAAAATACTACGAAAAAACAATTTTAAGCTGACATCATTCAACAATTCTCCAAAGCGAAGGTGAGTTTTCATTGCTTGGCAGGAATTCCAGAGCATCTTTATTCTAAAACCAGGTGCAAATTTGGACTTTATTATTAAGGCTCGCATGCAATCTTTACCTTGGGACTAAAGTCTGGCTTCCCCCTCAGACATCTGTTCACATGTGTATCAGCCCCACACTCTTGAGGTTTCTAAAGCAGAGATTCCTGCTTACCTAAAGCCCATATAGGTACTTTCATCTCAGAGTAAGTGTTGAGAAGCTCATGGCCCCCTACTGCAGAAGGAGTTTCTCTTCCCCCAGGGTCTTCTCCAGTTCTGGGTATTCCCAGTCTTATTCTTCAGCCCTCAGAAGTTGGAAGATATTAATTTACTTTCACTGCAACTTCTGGCTTTTTGTGATGCTGATAGTTTTAGATCTGACAGTGCTGGAACAGTTCAGCCTTGAGAAGAGAAGGCTCAGAAGAGATCTTTTCAATATATATAAACATCTAAAGATAGGGTGCAAATGGGGAGCAGCCAGGATCTTTTCAGTGGTGCTCAGCAACAACAGGCAATGGGCACAAGTTGAAGCGTGGGAATTTCCATCTGAGAATGACAGAACACTGGCACAGATTGCCCAGAGAGGTTGCAGAGCCTCCCTTCTCAGAGGGACTTTTTCCTTCAAAATCCTTCTGGATGGCCCTGGGCAGGTGGCTGTAGCTGGTACTGTTTCAGCAGGTATCTTGTACCTCCAGACATCCCTCCCAACCTCAACCATTCTGTGATTCAATGAAAACCCTATAACCATAAGTGATAAGGTAGCAACAATGTAAGCCAGGTTTCCTTTCCAGGAATAGTTTATATAACCGTGTTCAGACAGAATACATTTTCACATGTGAAATCTTACTTCAAAGAAAATCAATGGAAATTGGATTTGTATTTTATTGATGCTAGGGCTTTGATGATTACACCAACATACAAATAGATCATGGTGAAGATTTTGACATATAAATTGGCTATGCCTGCTTTGTAAGTCCCTTTACAAACTTCACATAAGAAAAGTTGAAGAAAGTTATCTGTAAATGGCATATTTCCATGTAATTACATTCTCTTTTATTTGCTTAACAGAACTGTGATAGTAATGCAAGTTCTGTACTTGTTCAATACCTAAATTGCTTTTACTATGCTTACTTTTTCAAAAGCTATTTATAGCTTGATTTAAATTTTCCACATTAGTCACTAACTTTGTATTCCATACTGCGTTAGATGACAGAGCTAAAACAAATTATATGTATTTGACTTCTGCTTTCCTTGACAGTAATAAGCAGTGTTCAGTTAAATGCAGCTTAGACATCAGGGGCATATTACTCTAATTGTATTACTCTGTCAGAAATGAAGAATGATTTGCTCAAAGCTAAAATCATATTTAACATTAGTGCATCCCTTTAGCCTTAAAATAAGAACTAGGACCATTTGACAGTTATTATTGAGTATATAATTTGCTAGGCACTCTTATTTTGCAAAGCTTATGTATTGTAAAATATGTGTATGATCAAAAATGTTTATTCCTTCAAGAATTTCATAAACTCTTGCTATTTTTTTTTTTTTTTTGGAATAAGATACTATTTCTAAGCAAGGCAAATTAATAAGATTTTCTGAATTAACGGTGATTTAGAGAAAGAATGACATTGCATAAATTGTTCTTTGTGGCTGAATGTCATTCCATGTAGTAATCAGGTTCTCTCTAGCTCCAGTAAAATACATTTGAGTACAAACACAGCAAAGGAGGAAAATTTTAATGCAGAAGTTATTAACTGAATTTCCCTTTACCATGATCCATTTGTCTGTGATCTTAAAATTAATGAAAATCATCTTCTCTATGTTTTCCTATCATGCTTGTTTGCCTCATACCTAGATTATAGATTTCAGGAATTTTTTTTTCTCCTTGATAATATAACTTCCAGAAGAAGGAAGGTGGAGAGCACTCATCATCCTCAGAAGCAGTGAGAATTGGGCACAGATATAGGATGTAAGTCTCAGGTGCCCAGCTGGTGAGAATCTGGGAATTGTCATGGGACATCTGAGAATCATCTGTGCAGAAGGAATGTTCCCTCAATTCAAACTGTTACTTGCACTGTCTCACATTTTGGTTTACCTCCACCACTTCCACCACCCCCCTGTAGCTTCTTAGTCTTTTCTGTTAATTTCAGTGAATAATCCAGGTTTCTTTTTGGTGCATTCAGAATTTTTGCACTATGACCCTTGCGCTAGGTCTGCAGGATACTCATACAGTCCAAATAGAAGTTCTACAGTGTGTACTGAACAGGGTTCTTTAGTTGTTTCAGCTATTAGTCAGACAAAGAATAGAGGGAAAATTCCTCAGTTTTGACTTAATAACTAATGACAATTGTTATGTCTGTACCACTCTCTGTTATCAAAGCATACTGATTCATTAAAAAATACTTAGGGGGTAAAATCAATAAAATATTGAGACCTTGATTCAAAAAATCTGCTTTTCCTATCCAAAAATATAACTTTTAAAAAACATATGTCCTTTTGTTATAAAGCTGAAACAATCCCGCATAAGAGCACACATTAAACTCCAATTGGATAAACAGGTTCTGGACAGATGTCTCAGGTGTTATTCATCCCAGTTCTACCTCTGCCAACAACATATGTCTAGACATATTTCTAAGAGCACACATAAATCTCATCTATGATATATTTGTATATGTTTGTGCATGTGTGTATTGCTATTAATTAGATAAGCTAAGCTTTCTGAATAAGAAAATACCATCGATTCTAGGGACACAGGAGAGTTTTATGGTTTTAGTCAGACAGTTCATTCTCAGAAACAATTGTTTACTTTGCTTGTCTTTCAGTTCCAATGAATTTTCATTCACTGTTCCAGTACATTTACAGGTCAGTAGATGCAAACACTTGTGAAGCAGACTTTAGACTATGGTTAATACCAGGAAAGTAGCGGTACTTGTATAATACAGCATACTCTTACACTGTGAAACTTTTCATTGTTTATTCCAAGGCATATTTACTTGCTTTACGTATTATTTGTCAAGGTGAAGGGCTAATGAAATTCAGCCAAGTAAAAGGTAATACACACTGCAAGACAATTTCAACAACTCATACAACATATTAAATTGTAAATTAACAGTAATGGTTCAGGCAAACTACTCAGTGACAGAATAGGCTATTCCGTAAAAACAGGATCATTCTTAATGGAGTAGGCTGTTCGTCAGAGTGAAGTTGCTAGTTTGTCTTCAAAGAAGGACAAAATGCTGTTAGATAAAATAAAACAAACCCAGAAAATATTTCATTATGTAATGTTATCTGAATTGTCAATGACCCTTTTCAAAACTAAGAAAAATAGAACTAATGCAGGCAATTAACAGTGGCAGTGTGTGGGTGAAGCATGAAAAATACACTGATGAAGTTACTTAGTTTTTTTAAAAAATCACTACCATATAAGGATGAGATGGCAGATGGCTGGTGCTCAGCTGAGTACAGTGAATTTTTTTTGCTTACTCTTAATAGCTCTTTCTCACCTATAGAACAAGAGCAATGACCTTACTTAGTAAAACTAAAAATCAAGACATTAAAAATGTATTAATTTTTAAATTTCTTTGTCCTAGGTTACCATACAGATGTATTTAAGTATTCCATTACCACCAGCTGTGGGCCATTAGCTGTTATCTCCTGCTATGACCCACCCCTGATAACAGACAATGGGCCATCAAGAAACCACTGCATGGCTCATGGACTTATCTCATCCTGTTGTGAGATGCTCCACCCAGGAGGGAGGAGTCAAGCATTCCCACCTGGATATAACCCGGCCTTGGAACTACCTAAGGTAGTCCTTACCTACAGGACTCCTGGAGGACAAAAGCTGCACCACTGGACCTTCAGGTGAAGACCAGACTCTTTTCTACAGGATCACTGCTTCAACAGGACCACTTCATCTGGGCTGCTACCAACACCCTGACTGACAGGGTGCCAGCTTGTATTTGACTTTGTCAGTGCTTTTCCTTGTATTATTTCACTTATTTTTAATTTTTCCTATGAGATTTTAATCCTGACTTGTGATCTCCCACTGGTTTGTTTTCAAACCAATACATTCTTGAACATGAATTATTGGTAAAATTTTATTTTTATAGAATTAAAAAATTGTATAGTAATACTAAGAAAGTGATATATTATTATTATAGATAAGAGAAATGGATTTAGCTTCTGTACAAACCCTAGGTCAAGTAAAAACAGAAGTGGATGAAGCAAATTCATACTGTAACTGTTATCCAGTTCTCTATCATAACACTGGATGGTGTTATTTCTCCAGACATAATAAAGCAGATTAGCAGTCTATTTCATTGGTTTCATCTCTGGTGTCTTCACACCTCCTTGTTTAGTACACTTTTCTGAAAAATCAGTCAAGTTAAACCACTCACATAGGTTTATTTTTTTTGTCATCTTTTTTGGGCATAATGCTACTCATATTACACTCCTTGCTTTGAAAAAATAGCATATTTCTATTAGATCTATGTTTCCTTCTTTTCTCCCTTCTTCTCCTTTTCCTCTCATCCATGCTTATGCTTTTAGACCTATTCCACTTTTCTTTCTCATTTTCCATTAATTGCAAGACTGCATCTTGCAAAGTTCTATGTTTGTATTTCAGTCTCCAAGAAAAGTGTGAATACTTCAAAATTGGCAAATTTAGTAATGTTGCAAAAAATTCCTGTAGTGTAAAATACCAAGTGCACTTCAAACCTGTTTCTGTTTGTTTTTTTTTTTCTGTGAAGAGGCAACAGTTCAGCTGGCTACCTATGTTGTTGTCATATTTTAGGAATTTTTCTGTCAAATAGGATTTGAAGAAATTCCTTTATCATTTACTGCCACAAACTGTGGGGTCAGATTTTATTGTGATATGAGGCATTGCTAAGAGGATTGAAAATGTTTGAGAGTAATCTAATTTATCCATGTGGAAGCTTAATTTAGAAGTGATTGGCAAATTGAGGAACTAGAGGAAAATAAAGTGATCCTTCATATGAATCACAGCACTAAATATACAAATACTGGACTTTGACATTGACTCATATAATTTCTCGGATGAATGGAAAAATGTTTGCAGCAGAATGTGTGTCAGTTAAACACTGCTACTGTTATGTATGTGGAATAGAATCAGCATAAGCATGGCTGTACACTCTGAAGTGGTCACTTACAAATTCAGGCATTAATGGTTCGGTGACAATACTTCTGCTTTGTTATTGTTTTTGCTTTTTTAAAAATACTTTTCCTGTCACTGTCATTCTCTTTGGTACCTTATTTTGACAGAAAAAGTTGAATTTTATAGAGGGATAAGCTAAATGAATTGTTGTACTGCTCTGATTCTGCTTTCTTTAACTACTATCTCATTTTCAGAATAGATCCAAAAGTCTATGGAGACTTCCCTCCAGAAGTCTCCTTGTTAGCGTTGAAACACATAATCACGGCATGATTATATGCAGGTGCTTTTATTGAAGAGCTCTGGGAATCAGGGGTACAGACCCAAATCTGACTCCGACTTGAGTTTGGGATAGATACATTTTATACCCTTTCCTTATGTAACTGTTGTACAATCATATGTTGATTATTAACTTTCTATTGTTCTATTGATTCCACCCGAGCATGAATTTTAGGTCCCCTTCCCACTATTGATTCCATCCAAGCATGAATTGTAAGTCCCCTTCCCACTATTGATTTTACCCAAGTATGAATTTTAAGTCCCCTTCCCACAGCATTTCCATTGTTGTTGTCCCCTTCTCGTGATTCCTTGTTACAACTGAATAATTATTTATGATTACTAAGTAATCATTGCATTTGTTATCTACCGTACAGGTGGGAACACAGGTACAGGTTCACATGGTTTAGCAAAGACAATGCCTACTCCCCGTCCCAAGGCCTATTTTCGCTACCATGATTTTAGAAACATTTTAACCCTATGCTATCATCCTGAAACCTCTCTCTTTTTATCTTAAATGATGCTGATGTCAGGTTTACTAGAAACATCAGACAGATGAGAAAGCAAAATACTGACGAAGCACTAATAATTCAGAAAAATAGAATTCCAGAGAGATATGAATCCAATACAAACTTTTAATATAACAAATTAACACACGTAATATACATATTTGTATATATTCATTAAGCACTGTTTTTTGTAGAATGCAAGGTAAATGCATTTTTTTCGTCAAAAAAGATCCAGAGAGTAAACCAAAATAGGAAATCTGCTGCAAATGCTGCTCTATGTCATGAACAAGCCACAGGCTTTGATCCTGTTGGGACATGCATGTCTGTAGTTGTACGTATGAGAAATTTAATATTTGTATCGGAAAAATAGCTCAGAGGTATAGTTAGCAGACTACACAAATGAAATGGGATTAGGACTGTGTCTGTGAGGCACTGGTGAGTAGCTGAAATTATTTTTTTAAACCATCCAACTTTCTTTTTAGAACTAAATTGGCGCAGTAAAGTGAGCACATGGGAAATTCCCTGGTACATCACTCAGTCACACCTTGAGGGCACTAGCAGGCTTTAATGGCCCTGGATTATGCATCATACCATTTATCATGTATTGCTGCAGTACATTCTGACTGTCTTTTCCAAAGGTCATCTTTTCTTGTTCAGGGCATGGAGGAAGTTTTCTTCAATACTCACTTCAGACATTAATGTAGAGAATGAAGGGGAAAGTCCATTAATCCCAACTCAAATCAATTCTTTCTTTAATTATTGGACTACATTTACTCTGGTATTCACGCCTTTCTAAATAAAGCATTACTGAATACTATGCTACACGAATATATGCATGTGTGATTTTAATCTCCAGGTAGCATATGCTGATAAAGAGACCACACCAAACGGATCTTTCTCCGGTTATTGTCTCATTTAAGTGTGAAGATGCTTTCCACGCACTATGGCTGCAGTACATACATGCGTATGAGCTTTAAACCAGCTTGTGCAGAGATAACCATGTAGTCATGTAATGCGGGTTTGTTGTAGGCAACAACAACCAGGGCAAACTGGCTTTCTGGAGAGAGCCCTGTGCTGCCACTGCTTGGTCCTCGTCAGTTCTTCAGCCTTTTCCTTTATATACCGCTGGACCTGCAGTTCCATTGTGCACCTTGTGTTCATCTGGACCACAGAATCCTCCCACCAGAGAACAGTGTTTTGGTGAAATGTTCTTCCCCTCAGTACAGCTGCGAGGCAGAATAACTGAAAGTGACCGCTTTCCACTGGTCAGACAATCATTTTGATGAGGCTATCCCTTGTAAAAGATCAGCACCTTCCAGCTACTCTTCTCACTGTGTTTTGGTTCCCTTTTTTCACATATACCACTAATAAAAAAAGGGCTCCTTTTTTTTTCCTCTTTTCAGAGAGAAATTCTGATCTTGACAATACGAATAGTGTATAGATACATCCTTAGTGGTCCTACTTATTATGCTTGGGAGAAATATTTTAGTGTTTGGGCAAAAAAATCCCCCTGCTTATGAATATTTTTCAGCTGTGTAGCATTTCAATACTACATACTTAAATTGGCCTGTCTCATCAACCTGCTGTTTATATCAAGTAAATAAAGCTATAGATAGCATTTGAGTGAGTATTAATATTAGATTTCAATACCTTACTACTGTTTTGTGGTTTTTATTCACTTTATAACTGTCTTTCCCTTTTGGCACTGTGCATATATATATATATACACTCCACTGGAAGACTGTCACTACCCTTAGCTTTTTTAGAATATTTAAAAATTTTTCCTCTATATGTAAAATTGTTGAGAGATGGGACAGATACAAAATACTCTGACATGGTGTCACACTGATGTGACTACGCAGTTCAGAATAGACTGTTTCAGTTGGAAGGGATCTACAAGAGCTATTTAATTCTAACAATTTCTAACAGTAGGGACTCATGTGAATTTGGAATAGGGTTGGAATAACTTAAGCTTCTCTATGTCTCTTCATGAAGACAGTCTTTATTACTAGTATTATTATTCATGCTTGAATTATCTAACCAAAGCTAAGTAAAGAACACTTTGATTCTGAATTCATGCCATGCACATGTGAATTTATGTAGTTTAAATTATCCTCTTTATATGTTGTTCTGTACTATTTTCTCCTGAGTTACTTGTTAGAATAAATTCTTACAAAACCAATTCCTTACTGGGGACAAAAATATTCCTGATTGTAGATTGACCATGCATGAAAGACCCCTTCCTGAAGGTACAGGTTTAGGCTGAACAGGTATTAATTTCCTGCTAAGTACAGACTAGATCTTCTGTAATATTATGTAGTCCCACAAGGCTTGCAGAGGTCTAAACTGATGTTATGAGCATTGTTTTCAAAAGGGTTGCTCACTATGGATGAAGCGAAACACATAACTCACCCATATAAAAGTAGAATAGTGAAATATTGAGCACTGGTTATGGGTGGGAGCAGAAATAAAATAATAAAAACCTTAGGAAAAAATAGGAGGTGAAAGCAGATAATGTAAATGGGGAAAACAAGCAGAAAAAAGCAGAAAAAAGCAGAAATGAGAAATATGTGACTAGTTTTCAAAGCCTTGATCCCCACTGATTCCAGTCTTTTGAGGGAAGATTTTTGAAGTACGGTTTTCTAAAGTTGATACAGAATAATTTTCAATGCCTAATTTCTTTCTTTTTCACCAAATGCTCCAGTATTATCAAACACAACAAATACAGAAAGAAGTCTTAAAATTCCAGGTAAAAATTCTCACGTTTTGCTGAGTAAATAATAAATACCCCTAAAAGATGAACTCTGAGCTCTCCATCTGTGACCTGTTCCCAATTATAAAGATAATTCAGAGTATTCTTCTTTTTATTTCCAGAGAGTTACTTGACTTTTCAGAAATGTGGCCATGTTGCTCAGCACTTTCTGTCATCAGAATCCTATTTTAAATGGTGAAATAAATATAAAATAAGTAATCCAAAATAGCAATTTCAGAAAAAAATTGTGAAGTGTATATAAATAGGTATTTGGGTTTCAAATTGATTCTGAAATCTGATCCCAAGTTATCAGTGAAATTTAAATTTCAGTGCCAACTGAAACAAGCCTATCTCAGGACATCCTTTAAAATGAAAAACCATATGGAATTTAGAGGTACTAAGTGGAAGTATGACACATGTTCAGTCTCATCTTAGTCTTCTTTCTACACCTTTTTCTGGCAACTTTTAACGATTGGATATATAGTGATATATTGGTATATTCACACATTTACCTCTTTAGTTGCCTTTGATCGAACTTAAGACATGAACATGAGTATATATATAAGGAAAACATCCTAAAAATGAGAAAGTAACCCACTTTAACAGACTGACTGTTCTTACACCATCTCAGCTACAACAATGAAACCATAAATATTACATAGTAATCTCTCTCTATTTCCATGTATTAAAACGTACCTTTACATTGCATAAAGTCTTGTTTACTTGCTAGGAATTACCGATTTGAGGAAAATGAGGAAAAGGTAGGAACTATCATACTTCAAAACATGGGGTTTTTTTACTTCTAAGGTTTAGAGTAAAAATCTGAATACTTCATGTGAACCATTTCCTCCACTCAGATCTCAGAACACAGAATACCCAGCCAAGGAAGCACAGCAGAACCTGTGGAAGACACAATCACTGACACAAAGCTAATTAACGTACATCTGTACAATTACCAAGCTAGGCAGGAGGGAATGATGAATCCTTTAATCCTATTAAGAGTACTTGAGATAGTACTTTGCATTTCAATTAAAAAGAAAAGGAAAAGATTTCTAAATGCCCCACTCATGAAGCAGAAAATTAATGGAGTGAAAACCTGAAAGCACAGTAGAGATCAGCTTCTTTTGTCCTCCCATGCAGCAAAGTTTAAGTATTTTCTCTTAGATTTGTGAAAAACAAAGAAGGAGTTGGGTTTTTTGGTAGGGTCTTGTTTTTTCCCTAAAATAAATTTATAAAAATATTTTAATATCATCTGCTTACTAAATAGTAGTTTTTGCAATTATGTGATAAATGAAATCTTTATAACAAATAAGAATCTTTTGTTTCTTATGTCTTCCTAGAATGTCATGGTGACTTAGTGCATTAAGAATTCCTAAACAATTTACTTGTATTGTGTAAGTTGTCATTGCTCCTACCATACCTAAATCAGAGTCAATTACTGTGGTAAAAATCAAACACACCTTCATATCATTTGATATCATAGAACCACAGAATAAACTGAGTTGGAAGGGACCCAGAGGGATCATCGAGTCCAACTTCTGGCCCTGCACAGGACATCCCAACAATCCCACCATGTGCCCAAGAACATTGTCCAAAGGCTTCTTGAACTCTGCCAGGTTTGGTGCTGTGACCACTGGCCTGGGGAGCCTGTTCCCGTGCCCAACCACCATCTGGGTGAAGAACCTTTTCCCAATAATCAACACAAACCTCCCCTGACATAGCTTCATGCTGTTCCCTTGAGTCCAGTCACTGGTCAGAAGAGTGAAGTCAAGAAGCTTCAAAACCTAATTAAAAGAAAATTTCTTACAGAAATCCACAGCATTTTTCTCAGAGCCAACCAGAAACTATCTATTCACACCTTAAGAAAAATAAGTGTTAAGTCCACTTCGGTGTCTGATCATCTGTCATCTTTCTATTATGAATAATGCTTAGTCCAGTTTGTAAGAGAAGCAAGACCTACATTCCTTAACTAAACTAGAATTATTAAACAATTATTCTAAAGGACAAAGTTGTATCTGTACATATTTAAATTTTTCAAAGAAAGATTTTAATATGGTCCAAAATGGTCCATTTTCTGTTTGGCAGCTATTAATCACAGAGAGAGAAAGAGATTTTTCCTTCTCAGAATTGCTACTGAGACTACTGATGTGTGGCTGGGTCTGATTTCCCAGGTGACTAGGATACAAAATATTTATTGTAAACAGAATAAATAATTTGTGCTGGCACAAAACCAAGCCTAGTAGCTTTCATTCCTGTTTTGATAAATATTCTTTTACTATTTATCAGCCCACATCACATAGTTGCTTCAGTGCTAAATAAATATAAATATTATTTACTTGTCATAACAAAATGCATAAATACGTCAGAAGAAAAAATGGCCCATATTGCAAGCAGATAAATGCAAGCTTAAAACCCAAGCAGCTTCAGAAGCAAGAATTCTTCTGAATTTTAATAACGAATCCCTGAAATGAGGTAAAGCTCAACATTTCTTGTTTCTGCTGAGAAAACACATTTTTCTTTTTACTAATTAAGGGTTCTAGTACTGCCTTGTCTTTTTCCACTTGTTGTTTCTCATCCTCTCTCTCTCCTCTTGCCTTTTAGATGTTCCTGGCTTCAGCTTAATGAAGTTAAAATTCTATTGTTTCTTCAAAGCAAGAAAGCAAACAAAAAAGCCCACCCTATATAGCTAATTCTCATCCTCTCTCATTGTTATACTTAAAGTTTCACCTTCATGTCACCCAGGTTCCCATTGCACAGCTTGCCTTATTTCTTGACAGAAACATACAGATTATGCCAAGTTCTTCCTCCCTCAAGCATTTATTAGTAAATTAGTATATCCAAGCTTCTGTCTTGAGTTACATAGAAGTTCTCATGTGGGGCTCTCTACTGATACACACACCTGGCTTTTACTGTATATCTTATATTCAGGAGACCCTATGTAAATGCTACACAGACATCTTCTTCTACCAGGGAAGTTTTAACCAATACATATTGGTTCAGCTGCTGGTATACATCTGTTCTTACACCCCTCATATACTGATGAATAAACAACTATTAAGAACTAATTGAACCTCACCCTGTCCTCTGCATGGTCTGACCTTGTAGATGCTTTAACCATTTTTGCAATTACTGAATTGTTCTCATAGCATCCATGTCAGAAATCTATGGGAGGAAAACATTTTCAATTAAAAACACTCTTGAGCCATACCTGTGAGAAACAGAGGAATGCACAGAAGGTTTTCTTACTAGAGATTCTTCAAAATACTCTCACAACTGGCAGACACTTAAAAGCAAATGTATCTTCTGCTGACGTTGGCGGGGTATGATCATAAACTTAGGAAAAAGGAGCAGATCTTGGCAGACATGCATTTTTTTAAATGATTGGACCTTTTTTGCTTAGGAGATTTTTCTCTGTCTCTGTGTATAAATACACATCTATGTATTTATAATAATTATTTCTATCTATATTAACTGTATAATATAGTCCTATGGTGCACTGGAAGCCTTGCAGAATATGTTGTATCTGAGGTATTAGGGCTCTCAAACAGGTCACACCTGCTCTTTTAGTCCTTCTATTCAGGGCTTGAGGAGCCTGTATGTTATTGATATAATCTGTAGTTTACTATATCTCATGGAAAGGTAAGCTTATGTGGATGGAGTGCTGGAATGTAGCAATCCTTATCAGAAGCTCACTGTACATCAAAGGTTCAGTGACACAATAATAAACCTGAGCAAGCGTGCGCTGTGCTGAGTTGTGCTGCATGGGCTCCTTGGTCATGGATTAAACTCAGCCAGCTCACCCGACCAGAGCAGCTTGCAGGAAGCTTCCACTTAGGCATGTAGTTACAGCAAAACATTCTTCTGTGAACAGCTTTCCGAATAGAGTTGTGGGGTTTTTTTTTAAAGACATTTTATATAATAGCTTGAATGAACAAAAAGGAGGGATCTTTCTCCACAGACAGAATCTGCCTCATACCTTGGGAAAAATCCACCTGGGCTCCACATGATGCTGCATAAGTACGAGGTCCCCAGCATCTGAAGACAAAAGTTTTACTACCTGCATTCCTCTTATTCTGTCTTATTAAACCAGCTACTTTATTAAGCATTTTTTTCCAGACCTTTCTCACCGAGATTGAGAAAGAGCCCTGCACTGCCTCTCTCTTTCTCCCTCCCTGCCCACCCCCCAATGCAGCAGATGTGGTCAGGAAAATATTGCTGTGCTCTGCCTACAGGCAAATGCAAATATCTCGGAATTGCAATTGCATCAGTCAGGGATGCCTTCCTGAGAATGAGTCATCTTAGATCTGAGAGTGATCTCAAAGTGACTATAAACATAAACTTTGAGGAAGCACCTTTAAACTAATTCTTCTTCCCCTTCTCTCACAAGTAAAAAAATCGGTGTGGTGAGATAATGATTAAAGAATATTATTTGGGATTTTTTTATGTTTAAAACAGAGAACGCTTACTGGACTCTGTTCTGTAGGACTTCAGTTACTCAGAATAATCTAGGGTGTCTTCTTAAATATGACATCAATATGAGAAAGCCAAGATGTTCTTCACTGTGTCTTGCTGTTACTTGTAAATTTAAAATCTGTATCTCCACTTCTTTGTGTGAGTCTACATGGGACTACTGTAGATAGATCTACTGAAGATCTCTTCTGCACAGTTTAAGAAGAAATTTAACCAATACAGAGTCTAAAAGTAAAAATGAAGGAAAAGTTCTTCTCTGTGTTCTGTATCCAGTGTCTCTACATACCTGGGGATGCCGTACCACGTCAAAATTTCAGAGGCTAAGTCTTATAATTATTGAATTTACTAGATCATTGAAGATAGGAAAGATTCAAAGTCAGTATTATAGAAGGAATTATGCTAAAAATGTGACATTTTAAATCAATTTGTTCCTTCTATGCTTGATTATACAATAGCAGAAAAGATATAAGTTTTTGTAAAAAATTCTAACACGATGAAAACAAACAAAACCCCAAATAGAATATTTGTTTATTAGTTTGAGGAAGAGGGAAATGCTGTCAGGAATTATATTGTGCAATTTCAAATCTTGCAGACTAGCTGAATTGCCCAAGATATTGGTATAAAGTTCATGTGCAAATGAGACTTCGCTATGTTTTCCTTAATATTTCTCGGGAAATCTCCTCATATGTGACTTCCGTTTTCCATTTTTGTCTGTGATGTCCTGTGATCATCAAATCAAAACTATCCTGAATAAAAGTGTATTAGTAATGATAAGAATAAAAAAGAAGTCATCTGTGGAGATAGTTGGTGTCATTGTAATGATGGGAAGTTTTCTGGGAAGCTGAATACAAACAATCTCTTCTAGCACTTTCTCTGTTTGTTGAAATAATACTAAAAAACCCCAAAGCATCATCCCACAACCCCTTCCTCATCCATATATTTGCTCTTCAGGTATTCTCTTTATTGTTCTATATATTTTCAGCCCTGTTTGATAAACTCAATAGTATGTGCTATAAATTCTTTACACCTTTTTCCTCATATTTCTTTACCATATATGTATTATACTTACATAAAATGGATTACTCAAATTTATATGAAATAAAAAAAGGGAAAGAAAAAGCTGTTTTGCTCTGATGTCCTAGTGGCAGAATCTAGATCAACAATGTGAAAGAGATTATGTGTCCCTTAGATTAATTTGAAAATTTAATTCCTTAAGTTGTCAAACACTTTTTTTTTTTCTTGGGGGGAGGGGGGGGGGGAAGAAGAAAAATATATCTGTAAATATTTATGGGGAAATCCTGCTACCTTTTGCAAATCTTCATTGAACACTTCTAGACCTAAGAGATTGTGGCCATCTCATCTATTTAAGACATTAATACTTCTTGTTTTGTCCCAAAATATGCATTTTAGACCTCTCCCTTAGTACAAGTTTAACTTGTACTCAGGGTGTTGAGGGGAGTCCACTCATCCCTAACTCAGGGTGTTGAGAGGAGTCCACTCATCCCTTACTCACTAAAAACATTTCTCTTTTTTCAATTGCTTACGTTTTTTTCTTTAATTTATTGACGTGTTGTCAATTACTTCTAGGTAATACTGTTTCCTGTTGTTTAGGGCAATTAAAACATCATTTAACTACATACCCTATAGTTTCAAAATATACTGCTATATTTTTACAGCTAATATTCATCCAGACAAAAAAGTCAAGGAAAAGTGTCTTCTGAGATTACTGATATTTCTGGCTAATTATGAAGTAGACACTGCTAATGATCAAGATAAACTTATCTCCTTGTTTATGTCATCAAAATTAATTTTGTCAGTGTCTCAAATGGCTTATTTACATTAAGGCTTCTAAGAATATGATCAATTCTAATTTTCTGTATTTTCGATAAAATCACTATTTTTTCCACAATCATATCCTGTGTTCTCTGGAGTTTTATTACTCTGTCTTTCTTCAGTTCTCTTTTTTATCTTTATATCAATTCCTCACCATCTAGTTTAATTTGGCAAGTCCTTCCTGAATGAGCCCAACTGCTTATGTGAATTTAAACTGCACTTCTAACCATATTAGTATTAAATTTATCAATCTTTGATATTCCTCATGTCCCATCTCATATTTTATTTGTTTTCAATATCTTTCTCTAAGTCCCAGAAAGCTAACATAGGGAAATCAGATCTAATTTTCTTCTGAAACCTTATTGACTTCCTTTGCTTTTTGCTGTTATGTTCAATCATTCTTGTCTTTGAAACACAAAACATCAAGATATTGTCTCGTCTTTTCCTTTCCTCATTGCAGTAAGCAAAGCCTATTGGATCTCAAAATTTTCTTCCTTTTTCCCCCTGCTAACAAATTGTAGATCTATGCACTTTAGTTTTGATCCTTCTGATGCTTATCCCAGTAATATTAATGGTCTTATTGAATCCAATGTCAATGATGCTAAGGACACTCTTTCCCACAATTTTAAATGTAGGTTGTTTTTTTGAGTTTGTTTAAACTTATAGCACTGTTTTTCCTAATGTTTTTATGACTCCCCTTTAATATTCTTGCATGCTCTTGAATACCAACACAGAGTATGATAACTTTCTCGATCACATTTTGTTTCCCTCTTATTTTTCTTCCCTTCTCTTCAAATATCAGCAACATTAGTCATACTTACTTCTGTGAAGAGCTGCCAAAGAAAGTAATTTCTCATGTATTACAAAATATTTATATCGGTCTGTGAAGCTCAAAAGTCATTCCATGTGCTCTCGGACCTGCCTTTCAGATGTCCATGTCTTCAGCAGCTTTCCTTTAATATTTAAACCTTTCTGAATAACATGGACTCACTTATGACTCAGCCATGAGATAAAAATGAATATTAGTACAAGCAGACATGCATCACCAAGACTCGTCACAAAAACCAGATGAGCTGATCTTTAAAACATGGTCTTTTTAAATGCATGACTGATTTTATTGTTGCTACTTTCTTCTGTAGTTCTCACTTGTGACATTCCAATGTATTGAAATTTCATTACATTAGAATATTCTCTGTGAATAGGCTGTGGTTTTGCTTAATTTATGAGCATCTCGTGGAAATCTAAAATAAACCACTGTGATGGTTTAACACCACCTGGAAATTAAACTCCAAATAAGCCACTCCACTTCCCCTGACTCCCTCCAGTCGGAGAGGGACAAAGGCAGAGACTATGGTTTGAGATAACAATTTACTGAAAGCAATGGAATAACAAACGCACAGTAACAACAGCAATGTTAATAACAGAAGTATACAAAAAGAGAAAGTGCTTTACACACGAAAAGTGTTCACCACCTTAACTTAATTCCATGTGGCTGCCAAGGCAAAGGCAAGATGGCAGACATTCCCATGGCTATGGCTTCCTCTCCCCAAGCCTGAGGCAACAAAAAAATGATGATAGATGAATCCCAATAAAGTTGGGTTGGCCACTTCGGACCACTCCACTCTGTTCAATTCTGTCCCATGCCACTGCATCAGACTGCTCTGCTCCACTGGATCAAATTCCATGTGGCGCTGCCTATGGACCGCTCCTCTCCACTCATTCTGCTTGTTAGAAATGAACTAACTTTTAAATACAATTAAATGGGGACAAAGTTATCAAAGCAAAAGAAAACTTTATTTGTAACGATTCAGCTGAGTGGAGTGTGTGTCTCCCTCCCCAGGAGCCAAACACACATGCCCTCCACCAAAACGGCTGCTTTTTATACCCTTTCGTGGCCAGGGGCGGTCCTTGTCCCTCTTCCCATTGGAGGGGTACTCAGGAACTTACATTCTCTCCCTACCGCCTACTTGTCTGTCCCCTCCCCTCTCATCTTACTGCCTTTTTGGTCAGGTCTTCAACCCTGCCTCTCTCCCAGCTCACAACAACACTCAACAGATTAACTAGAACAAATCCAAACCATAGATAACAACACATAAAGAACAAAATCAACAACTGTCATTCTTTTACTTAATAACCTTTTGGCTGCAGCAAAATATTACCTCATGTCTCACTTGCTGGACTGGATTCCGTGTGGCTGCTTCCAGCACTGGCACCACTCTCCTCCCTTCAGCACAGGCTCGGCTTCCTCGCTGCTGCTTTGTTCCTGGCAGGTGCTCAGCTGTGTTTGCCGTTTGCAGTTGTTTTCTTCCTGAGGGGAGAGGAAGGGACTGGTGGCAGTGGGGGAAGGACAGAGCCCTCATGCTGGTACTAGCAACTTCCTCTACAGAAGACACAAAACAAAATGACACACTTGCAGGGGCATGTTCGTTGTTTCTTTCTCCAGAACCACATCCCAAAGAGATGATTTGAGTGGTATAGAATAGCAATTTAGCCCTGCCCCCAGGGCTCTAAGCTCTGCCCCTTGTGAGCAAATTCAGGACAGCGATTATTTTATTTGCCTTTCATAATCTCACTTACTTCTGTAATTCAAATAATTACTCCAGGGAAGACCAGTTTTTTTGATGAATATCATAGACACACTTAACTGATACGTGGTGTGTTGAACAGGAATGCACTGGGTAACATTGGCTGTGAAAAAGGACATGGTGACAAAGAGATTAATTCAGAGTAGCTGTGAGATGAAGCATACAGAAAACCTTATCCTCTTAATCTTTATGCATGAAAGCACTGGATGGATGGATCCTCAGGACTAAAGACAGTGAAATCCTCAGCATCTTCAACCAGTAGTTGTAAATACACAAACATTGGCTATAAATTTGCATTATAACCATCTGCTTAGATGGCATTATTCCTCCTTACAAGGTGATATAAAAGCTAACTAGGGAACAAATGCCACTTCAGTTACTTGTCAGCCTTCAACTCCACAGGAGCCTTTTTCTGTTGGAAAGAATATCCTTTTAACCTCCAAACTTCATCACATCAGTCCCACCTGTTCATACCAGCATGCCAAAAATTCAGCATGAAAGAATTACTAGTTAACACTTTTGCAACCCAAAGGGGGTGTATGCAGGATGTCAAAATAGGTCACATTAAGTAAATACTTACAGCACCTTAACAAGCAAAAGCCTTGGCAAAAAGGGATGCCAGAAGGTCATGTTAAACAAAATGGAGACAGACTCATAAACTATAAAATGGGATTTGATTTATACTTATCTTCTCATGGAAGAGCAAGAGTGGAAAAAGAAGAGTACTGACTGTTTACACTAGTCTTTGTGGAATAAAAAAATCACAGTCATAAAATCACATTTATCCTGACTAGACTTTGTTCTGAAGTATTTTCTTATTTTCTGATATTATTGTAAGATTGTCTTCAAAATGTTTAGGATTTTTTTCTTAAGTACAATATGGAAAACCATTTTAAATCTTAACAATCTCTGTAGAGTAGAAAAAACTACCTAGATCAACATTTTACTGCAGCAGTTAAGCATCCCAAATTTTAGAAAGAGTTTCTGCTCTAGTTTAGAGGAGCCAGGTCATCTGAAGAAACAAACCCTCAACTGAATACTGAAGCAACTAGATAAGATATGATGTTAGGTTGGAAAACTGAGTCTTTTTAACACGAATTCTATGCAAAGCAAAGGGTTGTCTTTGGAAACAGAATTAATTCATCCCAATGGAAAGTGTAGTCAAAAGCTAAATAGGGGTGAACTAATTTAAGAAGTGTTGGAGAATTTTTTAAAAGAAGAGGAAGACTATATAGGAGAGAAAGTAATTTAAAATTACTTAAATTAACCGATTATTTAATAAATGAGAATTAATACTCATGTAAACCATAATTTTTTTTTTCATTTTTGTCATTTGCCAGAAGGACCAGGCTTCAAATTTGATCAAATTGATCTTCCTGTAGAAAATTTTCTGTAATTTTTATATATTGCTTGAACTTGGGTACTGTGGATGATATAAAATTGTCTCCTATTTTGAAAGAGATTTTCCAGTACAACAATTTGAGGTTGTGGAGAAAACTACCAGTATAAGTTCCTTCAGAAGCTGCTTAGTATTTCTTCCCCCGGCTAGCTTTATTCTTTGCTATATACCTCTAAATTAATAGACTGGTATATTGGAAATTTAAAAAAATGTGTATTAATACAAAACATGTATTGTTTTATAGTACATGTTTATTACCACGTTATGAACGCTCAGATACCCAGCATCTGCTGAGCTCTTCTCTTTGGATTTCAGCATTAATATTTTTCATTTAAAGATTTTGTTGATAATTGATGATTGACTGTGCTTTGAAACGTTGCACTGCTTGCACAAATTAATCTCTTTATTTTTTTTCTTCTCACAGGTGCTTTTGCACATTTGACATGAAAGTGGTTCTTCCCATGCTAGAGGAAGATCCTGCACTGTTGGAATAAGAGCTCTGAAAGTCTGGAGGCAGACAGAATTCGATTGCCACCTCTCAGGGGCAGATGGGTTGTTAAAACCTGTGGGTGACCACCTGTGTTGAAGCAATCACAGTGACCTCCTCCTACAAGGTATTGGCACTCTTGTACTGCACTCCAAAGACAATTCTTCTGGCACAGAACATTGTGACTTTGCCTTCACTGGTCCCACACTGGTGCTTGGCCTCGGTCATTCTTGTCTCAGTGGGATGATGGTCGTGCTTAGGCAGCACTTATCCATATTTTTCATTTAAAAGAATGTTTGGAAGAAAAATTAATCTTAGGAGAGGTCAGAAACAATCAATGAAAATTTGCAAATAAAAAAAGACTTAATTTTCATACTGTTATTCCAGTGTCACATGTTTTTAGCAAGTAGTCTCCCAATCTTTCTTATTCATTATACACAGTAAACTAAATGTTCAATTTCTCACCCTATTTGAACTTGGTCTCCAGTTTATTGAGTTAGAAGTAAAATGCTGATGCTTTCCTGCCTGTGAAAGCTCTGTCCCTTGCTTAGAAAATCAATATTGATTTAACCTAGACCTTCAGATATTACCAAGCTCCACCTGGCAAAAGTTAGGCAATACATGTAACAGGGAAAATAAGAAAGTATTTCCCTTTTTACTGCTTTTTGCCAGTTGCCTAAAATAACAGAAAGTTTGGAGTTAGACCAGTCTAATTCATTTTCTTTAATTTTTGCAATTGAATTCAAGGAAGATGAAGTTAATGACTCTGCTTTGGTGAATATGGGAATGTGAAAATATTTGCTCGTGTTGTTTGTTGTCAGAATGTGCTACGCGTGTTACAGACCAACAGTTCACTTTCTAATGTTTAATGTGTTAATGTTAATGTTATTATATAGCCTTTTCTTTGTGATTTGTTTTTTGTGGTAGTTTTTTTTTATTTTTTATTTTTAATAAAATACATCTGGTAACTAATTATGGTAGTGCAGTTCTAGCCTTTATCTTGGAAATAAAAGAACTACTAAGCACCACTGATATACTTTTCACTGGGTTTATAAAAAGAAAAGGAAATGCACAAAACAGTAAATGCAACAACCCTGCATGAAGCTCATTGGATCTCAATGTACAACATCCCTTTGAGCCAGAACCTGTGTCTTTTTGTTGTAATTTTAAATCCCTTTTACAATATTGGAATAGCCTTATGAGAAATCTATGTAAGAAGTAAAACCCTCTCACTCTTGTAAAAAATTTGAGGGTTTTACAAAACAAAGCAGAAGCATGTTGTAGGAGATGGTGATGTTCATTAAGTTTTAATGACACTTTAATAGCCCCAACAACTCCAAGAAATCTATGAATGCCTTTTCTTGCTCTTACTTCTTTTTCCCCTCCCTTCCCCACACCTCTGAGGATTCTGAAGCAGGAATTACAACCATTGGTGTCACAGGTGAGCACAAGCAAACAAACTGTGCTGGTGATTCTGGTAGCTGCCCATATATTGTCTAAAAATGTTTTAATATTCTTGCATAAAATTGGATTTGCCAGAACATGAGAGTAGGACATGCATCAATTACTCTCAGAAGCGATGAAAACAACTCAATGTCCTTTGGAAATAGAGCCAAAGGTTTTCCCTGGAGTTTTTGCAGATAATACCATTTCTTTTCTTTAAACTGTTTACGTCTTTTATACATGTAAAGCATTGGTTCATGTGAAGGAGAAAGACTGCAAAATGAAACGCTCACCAGAGAATTTTTTTTTAACTTCTAAAATCAAATACAATTCTAGAAAATATTCTCTTTCATGAGAAACAATGACCTACATCTATTGAAGAGAGCTGACCTTAGGGACCTATCTCTGCCATAGGGTTATTTTTCAGTGTTGAACAGAACCTTTATTATATAATATACTGGGTTTTAAATAAAGAAAACCTCTCTCATAAGAAGAAAAATGAATTATAAACCACCTATAAATGGAGAAGCTTTTCTTTAATAAATTTCTCAAGTTATCCTAGGTAGCTCAGTGTCTCAGAAATTATGCAGATCTCTTTTGTTAGAGAGTGCCACAGAATATTTATAAACTGCCCCTTGTGGCAAGACAGTTGAGGTCAAAGCAAACTGAAGCATTATATATGACACAATGTATTCAAAAAAATTCAGAATCATTAGTCAGTGTCCAAAAATGAAACTTAGTAATGCTCTGTTAAAATTCTTAATAAAATATCTATTGCCAAGTTCAGTAAATATATGCCAAAATATTCTCCACTGTGAGGGTGCTGCAGAAACTCCTTAGTGGATTTTTCCTTGACTCAATCTGCAATAACAAGATTCATGTAATAGAGGCTTCCTGCTCATACCCTACCTTTAAAATTCATTTCAGTAGTCTATGCATATATTCACTGCTGACCTCACTGTGATGCTGGGACAAATCTGTTTTGCATAAATTAAGCTGAGATCCTTCATGAGCCCAAGCTCCCAGATACATGCTGCTCACAATTGCAACCGAAGCAAATCGACATTGGAATATCAAACTGTACAGGCAGTCACTCATCAGCTTGTGATTGCCACAAAATGATCCCTGGAAATTGCCTAGGAAACACCTGTTGTAAGGTACCAAAACAACATCCAGTAGGTCTAAACATCCAGACCTATTATTCTAATCTCTTGTATAAATTTGCCCACTATACAATGAACAAGTCTACATACATGTCTTTTTTTGTTCAACTATAAGTGAAACAAGAAATTGTTATATGTATGAAAGTAATAATTTTAAACTGTAATCAATCAGCAATTACTTATTTCCCAAAATTTTGTATTCATATTTATAACTTCCAAAGAATATAAGTTGATAACTAATTACTATTGTACATATATATTTAAGTAATGAAATTATTTTTGTGTTACAATTTTTTTTAATTAGGCCAATTCTTATACATATAGTTATGTTTTCCCCTAATTGAATTATAATTGAAATTTATCTTTTCATTGTTGTTCTTGTTGACAAGTGAAAAAAATCTCAGTGAAAGAAAGTCATACAGAAGGAAAGAACATTATAACACTAGTGATAATTTCCAGAAATAGTGGCAATATATGATATTATAGTGGAGTGATGAAAGGAACTGAAGAAGCTGAGACTAGAAATTTCCAGTCCTCTGCTAAAGTGATATTTGGAAAATTATCATATAATGGATGACTGGATAGAACCCATTGACTCAAGGTAAAGTTGGCAACTGACTGGGAGAGTTGTTAAAATAGTGATGGCAAATCACGCAGTATATTCTTGGGCTGATCCTGCCCTCGCACTGCCCTTCTGTGGTGCACTCAACCTCTTTTGTAGCCAGCCATTCCTGATAATGCTTACATATCCTTCACAAATACACAATACATTAAATACAAATACATTAAGTATTTGTCTAGGAACTGTTTCAATATAGAAATCTCCTTGAGTTTGGGTAACTTAAAATTAATCTCTGCACAAAGATATTTCCATATGCTTTTTTGCTTATTCTGCCAAGAACACCTCTATGAAAATGTATTTAAACACAGAACTGTTTTAAAAGGTTTTAGTTAAACAGGAACCCTAGAAAAAAAATACAAGCAGTAATACTTAAGTATTACTTAAGCTTAAACAATTGCTGCAACTCAGTGCCAGAATTACTTATAGCTATTCTCAGAAAAAGAATTAAGTAGAAATTATACATTTTATATGGAATTTCAATCAGGAAACTTAGAAAGAGGGTTAGAAGTAAATTACCTATATATGTGAGTTCTCAAATAGACACAATTTTGTCGCCAAGCATTCTCATAGTTCCCTATGAGACCCAAATAGCTTTTTTCCCCATTTATATATATTAATTTTTTACTTATTATTCACCAGACTTTTTAAAACCTGAGAATAGGCTATCACTCGAAGTCTGGTGGAAATGGCATGAGAAATAACTTCAAATTAAATGCCTAAAGTTTTGAGACAGCCTGGAGCCACCTCCAATTTTTGTCTGAAATAAACAACAAGCACAAATAACCATAAGAAACAAAAATACTGTCTAGTTGATTTGTAAGTAATTTACTTATCTTCTTACCTTGAAATAAAGCAATCTGTTTCTGTTCGTATTTTCCTTAAAAAAGGAAGAAATTCCTTTTTATTTTTTTAAATTGCAACATCTACTCAAATAAATAATTTAGACTTCAGTTCACTGTATTCTGACTCCACAGAACACACTCGTATGTTCAGTTACTCCCTGCTGGAACTCCTCCACTAGCACTGAGAATGGTACAGATGAGAAATAAACTGCCATGGAGGATGTGGAAACATGCATTTCATGTCTCCAGTGCTGGATCAATCCTTTGGATTGTTGTCAGGTTTATTAATATGATTTTGGATAGTAGTTTCAGTGTGATAAAAAAATTTATGTGTAAAATACATTAATTGTGAATTTATTCTGTGTTACTGTTCTTCCTAGGTATGCTGGTTGTTCCCAGAGAAAACTACTAATGGAATAAACAGAAATACTCATCTAGGTGATTCAATTTTCCTAATTTTTACAGTCTCTTCACAGGTTGAGAAGCTCAGGAAGGCTGAAGCAGCTGCAACAATTGAGCCAAAAATTCAATTAGAGACAGTCTTGACTGAAGCTGCCTGAGGTTTATTTTTTGAAGCTTGTCATGGGTTGACCCTAAATTTGATGGATGGAGCTCTCGACCAGTCACACTTCTCGAAATTTACATATTTAAGCCAGTGGAGGCACAGGAAGTGTCCCTTTTTTCGGTTTGAACCTCCTGGCGGGGAGAGGGAGGGGGAATTTGGCCGGGGCTCTT
>VZRV01001945.1:0-201240 GCA_013398115.1 Falcunculus frontatus
GACGTATCAAACTCCGGAGCTGCCGCGGGAGCCTCAGGACGTCTCAGCAGGCAGGGGGTGCAGAGCTACAGTGCAGCAAAAGCTCACAGCAGCGGTGAGGGAACGGCGGAGGAGGCAGGGCAGACCCGGCCCGGCTCCCTGTGAGGCAGGGAAAGGCGAGCTCGGGATCTCGGGGCTTTTCCTGAGGCACCCGAGCAGATGGTGAGAAAGGTCCCTCTTTTTTTGTGAGATTGGGTATTAAATAGAGTCTCCGGGCAGTAGCTGCTCCAGCAAGCAGGCTCCACTCACGGTAGAAGGAAAAGCAGCAGAAGGCAGGCACCTGCAATGGTGATGAATTCCCTCCACCACAAGGGTAGCTTCTCTTTTCCCTGAACTTCCCTGAATGCAGGGAGAACAGAAAGGGAGGGATTCTACCCAGCCTGTTTTTGCCAGTTCAAATCTCGCGGCGACTCCGCCCCACACGAGAAAACCCCAGGCAAAGAAGGACAAGCAGCTGGGCTCCTACGCTTGTGGCCAGGTCCCTTAGCGACAGCATGGGAAAATTCTTTAAGAGAAAAAGACAAACAAAAGGAGAACTCCTAAAACCCCAAGGCCAAATTAAGGTGTAAAGGAGACAATATGCCAAATTCAGGAGTACAGATTTTGTTTAACAATAAAATGAGAGGTAGAGAAATAGAAAGAAATAGGAAAGAGAGAAGGGAGAGAGAGAGAGTTGGTGGCCCATAAATTGTGTGTTCTTTGTGTCCATTACCAGTGATACACTCTTCTCTCCCAGCTTTGCTAACCTCACCCTAGGTCTGAGAAAACACTCAGACAATAACACCAACTTTATCTTATCTCAAGTTCCCACTTTGGGGGCTTATCTTACAGTCCAGGTTCCAGGTGGCCATGGAGGCATATTTGGGGGGTCTTTGGTGGTCGTTGGTGGTCACACAAAGCATCTGTCCCAAAATGTGGGGTGATCTTTGTTTGACCAGTGATATGCCTACCAGCAGTTGCTTCTTTACAGTTTGCCAACTTTGAGTCAGCTCTTATTGGTCAGAAAAAAGAACCACCAGTTTAAATTCTCTGGAAAATGTCTTTTCAATGATTGGTTGACACATGAAGTACATTTTTTTTTAAAAAAAAGAAAGAGTTATAAAAAAAATACAAATAAAAACAAAGTTAGAAAAGAAATGGAAAGTAAATATGTCTTAGTGAATAAACTAATACTGTAACCATATACAAAAAGTATTACTCAATATTTCCTCTAGTTCTAATATTCCCGAAATAAATGTCTTAGATGGACCTTGCACCTGATGCAGATTATCTCTCAGTTGTTACCGTCCTCTTACATACTAAGATCCCCCACAGAAATTCTGAAACAGCTATTGAAAAAATTTATTCAAAGAATGATATTAGAATATCTACATCTTAACGTGTGTGCCTTCAAATCAGGCAAAATCAGTCATCTGTGTAACAAAGTTAATACCTCTGTAGTGGGCTTCAGCTCTCACCAATAGTTTACCTTCTTTGTATCTTTTACATTTAGATGTGGAACATGGTTTTCTAGATTACAATGATGTAAAACATGATCTGTTTGTTTCCTTTATTTTTAGTATCAAACTACACTAATTATGATTTAAATTTTTTGGTTCTTTCAATTTTTTCTGTGCAAACTCTTTTGATTGTTTTGTTTAAAAAAAACCCAACTCTATTATTATTTTTTTTATTTTGCTTTTTAGTTAACTGCTGAAGTAGTCCATACTCAATTTACTCAATCTCCCACATTTTCTTCAGAAAGACAGGCATCTTAAATGTTTTCAAATACTAATGCTCTTAACTGCCCAATACCTGTTTCTACTTTGTGATTATTCTTCCCTCAAAACTCCGCTTTCTATTTTTTCTTGTTTCCTAGATCTGTTTCACTATTTAATATAATTTTCTGTCAACCATTTGCTTACTTTAGACAATGCCTCCTTCCTGTGTTCTCTCACTGTATATATTACCCCCTTGTACCTTCACTTCCTTTCCCATTCATTAAAGACTATCTGCATGGATGCCAGCTACCATTTAATTCACTAAAAACCCCATGATTTTCATTGAGCTGTTTCCTTCAAAATAATTCAAGCAACTTCTAAACTGCATGTTGGCCATAAATCCCTTCAATGCAGCGCTTTCTGCTTATTCATGCTGGTAACACCATTCACTTAATTACAAAAAAAAAAAAAAAAAACCAAAAAATATTAGGAAAAATATTTACCATCTTCTCCATTAAAGACAGGGTCATCAACAAAAGTATTTCTACTGCATGCATTATTTTGATTTTGCTTGGTGCTGTTGCTGTTTATCAGCTCTTAAGAGCCCTGCTGGAACCCCAGCTCTGTGTTGGTTCCAAACACGGAAGAAAATTACGATCCTGGCTGAAAATGTCTTGCAGTCTACAGGAATCAACAGATGGAAAGAGCCAGATGAAGCAGTACAGGCAACAAAGATACTGTCTTATCATCTTAATACTCTTCGTATCAGTAACATAACTATTGCAGAAGAATTTGGAAGCATCAAAGATGAAAAAAAGAAGCGTTTGGCTAGAGAAGGAGGAATTCTTATCTTGGGAATCTCCTTCCAAATGCAAGTAGCAGGATGGAAAAAGAACTAACCGTGTTTGAAAAGTCGACAGTGGGATAATGGCAGCCCATGGAGCATGCAAAGGTGGGAAGAAATGCCTCAACTGTAAAAGAGAGAAAATAAATGATAAACTGATGTAAGGTGGTGCAGGTGTACCAGTCTGCCATTCTAACAGCTGAAACTCAAATGCCTGATGAACAACTTATATCATTCTGCTTTTCTTCTAGAGGTTGTAAGTGCTGGTTTTATAAGCAAGGTAATAATTAGATATGCTATTGACACTTCACATGTTCCAGATGCAGTTGTGGCTCATCAGTTCTTGAAGAATTCAGTTGTACATAAATTTTATACATATACATCATAAAGGCAGAAACAACACTAGCAATTAACACTGGGCTCATCACAGCCCAGTGCTGCATGTTATGAAAGGACAAGTCATAACACTGCAGCCAGTGTTTTCTTTCAGAATGAATTTGGTCTCATGTGTTTCACACAATATTTACATGTTTCTCTTGTCCACCCTTTTCCAGTAAATATTTTTATGCTTCTTCTTTCTTTGTGCATTGCTTGTCACACTGCAGCATTTTTTATTTCAATTTAAACAAAGATATACAATTTCACCCTGCTTGAGACACGCTGTGGTGGGTTGACCTCACCTGGATACCAGGTGCCCACTACAGCCACTATATCATTTCACTCCTCAGCAAGACAGAGAAAATATAACTAAAGTCCATGGGTCAAGATGAAGACAGGGAGAGATCACTCAACAATTACCAAAAGAGGGAAAACAGATTCCACTTGAGGAAAATTAATTTAATTTATTACTAATAAACTCAGAGTAGGAGAATGAAAAAATAAAAACTAAATCTTAAAACACCTTTTCTTCCCTCTTCCGGGCTCAGCTTTGCTCTGATTTTCTTAACTCCTCCCTCCATAGCAGCACAGGGCTATAGCGAGTGGGGGCTGCAGTCAGTTCATCAGATATTGTCTCTGCTGCTCCTTCCTCCTCAGGAGGAGGACTCCTCACACTCTTACTCTGCTCCAATTAGGGATTCCTCCCACAGGAGACAGTTCTCTATGAGCTTCTCTAATGTGAGTCCTTCCCATGGGCTGCAATTCTTCATGAACTACCCCAGCATGGGTGCCTTCAACAGACTTCAGTCCTTCAGGAACAGGCTGCTCCAGCATCAGTCCCCTAAGGGGTTATAAGTAATGCTAAAAAACCTGCTCCACAAAATTCCTCTCTCCAAGGGTCCACAGGTTCTGCCAGGAGCCTGCCCCAGCATGGCCTTCCCACAGGGTCTTCATGGGTCGCAGGTGGATCTCTGCTCCACCATGGACCTCCTTGGGCTCCAGGGCCACAGCTGCCTCACCATGGTCTTCACCACGGGCTGCAGAGGAATCTCTTCTCTAGCACTTGGAGCACCTTCTCCCCCTCCCTCTGCACTGACCTTGTCTGCAGAGTTGTTCCACTTATTCTCATGCATCACTTCTGACTGCTGCTGCTGGTATCGGAGCATGGCCCTTCCCCCTTCTTAAACACCCCAGAGGTGCTACCACCATCACTGATGGCTCAGCCCTGACCCATGGCCAAGTTTTGGAGCCAGTTAACATTGGCTTTAACAGATGTAGGGGAAGCCTCTAGCAGCTTCTCACAGAAGCCACACCTGTAGCCTTCCGGCTATGAAAGCCTTTCTGCACAAATCCAATATGCACACCAAACCATGACTGGTTAGGATTATCATGACTACTTTTCGTGCTCAGTAAACTGTGAAGTATTCTCCATGCAGAGACTTCATATGTACCTGAAACTCTAAGAGGTTTTAGGAATACATATCTCTTCTACTCTGTGATTGAGAAAATAATTTTTCCTTTTGTGAATTGCATTTCCACAAAATTTAAGTTCTTTTTTGAACTTTCTGTTTGCAATGCTATGGTTGCTCTATTCACAGCAACTTTTTTCTTCCCCTTCTCATGACCCCAGTATTAACAACTAGACAGCAGCTTGCTGTGTGTGCGGGTCATTGCCCAATAAATTGTGTCATATGGTTTCTCAGACAAATGTCCTTTAGAGTGTTTGAACTGGCAACATTTTTCTGATATTCTAACAATCAGAAACAATTTGTCTGATGATCTGTTTTGTTTTTATTTTGGGAGGGCCTTGATGTCATTTAACCTTAAAAACCTACAAGGAACTTCTTTCATAATAGGAATGTGTGTGATGACTCCTGAGGCTTCTCCCCAGGGATAATCTTTTGTGCAAGTTTGTTAGAGATCTCCATGTCTGAATGGTTTGCTCTGCAATTGATTGCCTGGGATCACTTTGACATCAGTCTGTAGCTGATATCCACACGAATTTGCTATGTCCCTGTACAGGAAAGCAAATCTTGTCTCCTCGTTTGGAATCACTGAGAAGAACCCTCTAATAGAGTTTGCAGAGATTTCCTTACTCGTTATGCTGCTCTGTGGGTTTTCCTGTAGGAAGGGTCTTCAGACTCACTTCTTTCTGGTTTTAGTCAAGCCATCTGTAACAATAGCAGAAAGCTGATGAAATAGCTGAGAGTGGGGAACGACTGCTGTTTGTTTAGTTTTCTGGCCTGTTACAGTATTTCCTGCACAACATTAATCTTATGTTTCCAAGATACGTAACACAGAGCAGCATGGTCATGTAAGCAGAAAGATTTTTCCCACAAGATGTTCAGCTGGTATCGGTGTCTTCAAAAGGTCCAGTCTGCATGCTTTCAACTTCTGCTGTGTTTGGTTGGAGATGAAAGAATTCAGCGCCCTTTAATTCTGCTCACTAAAATCAATACCACAGTAGAAGAGGTCTTGAACAAAAATAATTTTGAACCTCACACCAGTGGCTGTCAGAACTTGGAAATGAATATGAGGTGGCCATATAGCAGCTGCAAAATAGAACGTATTCATCTGACCGGTAACTGTAAAAGGAAGATATTCCACACCCCAGCCTCAAGAGGCTCCAGTACATTTAACTCCCGGCACTTTTATCTAAAGTCCACTCATACCCTCCCAGGCAAATGTAAATGGATCTCTCAAGCCTCTCTTAACTTTTCATGGACTGGGATCTAAAATATAGCTTACCACTATGCCAATACTGGGAATGTGTTTTCCACCACTTTCCACACTTTGATATCCATCTACAAATTTGGGTGCTTTACATGGCCATAGAACATTCTTTTCTTGTTGCTACCCGAATAGTAAATCTTCAGTATCATTCAAAGAGGAATTACAAATAATATTTTTTTCCTCAATATTTGCCCTCATTTTTCCTTGAGGTCTTTATATGGCCTAAAAAGTAGAACATTTTAGAGTATGAAGTAATTTTATTTGGAAGCTGATTTATTTTTTATCATAATTTTCCCCTTCTTCTTTCTATGATACTGCCTTATTAAACTTGATCCCAGCCCTTAAAATAGTGGCTGATGCACTATTACAGAGAAGAGTGGTTTTAGGTAGACATACTATCATGACAAAAATCAATCTTAGTTTTTAAGCCACATTCATTGTCATATTTCTGAAGTTGAAAGGAAATGGCTAGACCAGATTCAGCTAAAATCTTGGTCATAAAATCTATAGCACAGACCGTGAGGAACAGTCTTGCTCATACTTTCATATTTTGAAGTAATCATTTTATAGTGTTTATAGAGTTATCTGAAGAATTGTCTTAAGGCATCATCTCTTGATGCACTACTACAATAAAGGATATGTTTAGTTTGTGAAGTAATACTATTTGTTAGGTTTAGCAGTGTCACACAATTTAAACACAGTGAACGCACAGTTCTTCATTTGCCAGGTGCAGTTTGGAGGAAATCTTCTCATGAAAATGAAAGCTGTTTCCTGATTACTAAGAAGTGCCTAAAGCTTTCTTCAGTAACGTGGAGTATGTGCAGCACACTGACATCTCTACTGAGAAAATATCTAAGCCAGTTGGAGGCATGTCCTCACTCGCAAAGGTCAGCCAATGTGAAGTGTAACAGCTATTATTTTGGGCTTTCAAAGACTGGGAAGTCTGTACTCTGTTTTTTCCCTTCTCTCCCTAGAGAAAGGGTAAATACCAAATGGGCCCAGCTGAGATCTGTAAACTTAACAGCTAGAGATGGGGAATAAACCATCTCAGATCAGTAGTCACCACAGATTTTTGCTTTAAGATTAATATAGGGGCACCTCTTCATGTCAGTCTGTTTTCCTTTCCCTTGTCCCCCTCAGGAATATTCAGCTATGGGATTGTATGTGGCCTCTTGCCCTGCATTTCATATCATCTTTCTGTCTTTTTTTTTTTTAAATCAGAAGAGCAACTTTAAATTCCTTTTATATCTCCATTTCAGCCTTGTTTTTAGAATCTTTCTGGCCACTACACTGAACACATCTCATACCACAGTCAAGCCCAGAGTCTGCCTTCAGTCTGGATCTGTGGTAGCTGTGACTGCTCTCAAGATTCTGTGTACATCAGAATATAAGATGTGTCTTCTTACATTCACACTGTACTTAATTCTGTAATTCCTTGAGCCTTCGAGTGCTCCTGGCATTAGGCAAACCTTGAAGGGTGGGTGAGTTTCATTACCCTCTTACTATTCAAGAAAAATGTTGCAGTAGGTGGTCCTGAATCACCATTTTGGCATGCCTTGGAGCTGATGTTCTCGTGATGCTTGCAGTAGTAATTTGTTATGGAGACACTATTTTAGCTGTACATTTGCTTATAAACTCAGGTATATGTGTGTAATGCAAAACCAGGCTTGCAAGCAAGGTGGAGAGTTTTTGTGCTTTTCTAAGTGGGTACACAAGTCACAAACAGATCATTCATTTCTGTGTCATTATTTAGACACAGCTTCCAACAAAATGAATTAGAAATTAAGACTTAGCTGTAAACTACACCTCCAAGACCCATTAAAAGGCCCTAAAACAGAAATCAAGCTATTATACTAGGTAAGCAAGGTATATTCAGTCAGAAAGAATAAATACATCCATGATTTTAGGCTGCTGTCAGTAATCCCATTTAGCTGTGTCCACAATGCTCCAAATTTGAGACCGACTTACAGAACAGCTTTGTTTTATTCTGTATCTTTGCAGGTATTGACATAAAGGATCTTATTAAGGTCTTACCTTCAAACTCATCCCTTCACCACCACTGAGATGGAGCTGAAGAAAATGTGCTTCAAGGAAGGTATTTACTGAAGAGACAGAAAATTTATGATTCAGTCTACAATGGAAATGTTCGTCCCGATTTAATGGCCTAAAACTATGTTTTGCATTCAATTCTCCCACATTCTGCCTGTATAGCACCAGCTACTTGAGACTTCTAACTGTAAAATTCTTGTATGATGTGAAGATTATTGTTGTCTTAGTAAAATCATGAATATATGTCATATTATACCTATGTATCAATGTTGTGTTGAGCAGGGACCTACCTAAGTACCCTAGCACTCAAAGATAAGCTTTCAACCAGAATTCCACAAGTAAGCAACTGCTATTTGCATGTGACTTGGGATTCTACCCAATGTCACCAAGCTGGCATTTTATTCCATTTCTTTAGGCTTTGCTGCATAGATCACTTAGTGACTTTGATCTGGAAGCCATTGCATAAAAGACATCTCTTCTGGTAATGTCATCATGTGAAGAAGCAGAGGTTATTGCTGTTAGCAGAGATAGCTTCCAATGGAGTAGGAAAGAAAGACAGCTATAGATTTCCAAACCTCTCACAACCATCCCCGAAACTGTGTGACATGTTGAGGGAAAAGGCATGCACTTTTCAAAGGCACAAAGACTCTCATCCTGCAACAGTGAAAAAATTTCTGTCTATTTAGTGCACAGGTAGTCATTATGAAGCTAAATACTCATAATAGCTTCATAAAACAATTACACTGTGTTATTGCTACCAAGTGACTTTAAGGATTGCAAAGAAGAAGAATGAAAAAAACTTACTCAAATGCGAGCTCAATCACTTTTTATAACAAAAAGCACCATGCAATTTATATTCATATGTATTTTTTACCTGTCATTCCTTCAGCTTGATGGATGTCAGAATACCACATTTTCAGTAGACTTGCAATTGCTGGAGAACTTAAATACACCCTATGATTATATGCTGCAGGGCCGACAGCTGAAATGTCAAATGGTCATTGCATTGCTCCTGGCAACACTCTTCTCCCTTTGTGGCAGAAATTCAGGTGCTTTTCTTTAGCTGCAATTAGCATTTGATGTTTGGAATAGGCTTTGGATTCTCTTTCCCTCCCTCTCCTTTTTTTTCTCTCTCTTTTCAGGCCTACTGAGACAGTCAGAAGACTGCATAAATTATCTTTTCAGCCAGGTCAGACAGCAGGTTTCCTACTACATTTTTTAATGTTATGAAATTGCTGATCCTTTTTCTATTGAGAAAGAATATGGAAAACTTTTCAAACTCACATCTTATAAAGATATTTAAGAAGTACAGGCAGTGTATAAATATGAAAGAGTGACATTAATATTTGATCAATTGTCAGAGCACCATTATAATTACCAATAATGGCATGACTGAAAACAAAATGTTGCAGAATCTTAATACGCAGATTAAACATATATTATAGCTATAGATTGGAAATACAATGAAAATGGCAACTGTTTTCTACTTACAACTTCTGCAAGTTACTGCATAGAATATCACAGGGAAAAAAAAAAAAACAAAATAATTTTTGTTCTTTATAAGTAAAAAGAGGACCAGTAGATGGCAAAAGAAGCATCTGTGGTATCTGTATCTTTGTATGCAAAGATACTACATGGACCCTTTTATCTGAAGAAATAAATAATCTTCATTCGATTTTCAGCTTAATTCCTTGGAGATATATGAATTGCCTTCTGGTGTAAGAGGAGCTGACATGGCACTTCAGGGTGATCAGAAATGTCAACTAGAGTTCTCCTGGATGAGCTATTTTGTACTGCAGTGATGTATAGAACTAGACATACCATGCACAGAGATATTAGAGCTGTTCCTCTGCCATTTGGACAGACAGTAATGAACTCCACAAGTCCCGCTCACAATCTTGTGCACATTCTTGCAATTTCTGTATCCCATATCAACTGACTAAAACCTGAACGATATCTATTACATATCTAATTCTGTAACAGTCACCTAATCAGATTAGACAAGCATGTCTAATCAGAAACTCAGCAGTGTTTTACTGTTTGCTGGTCTGACAGCAGGCCTAGAATATTTTAGTGCTCTGAGAGCACCAGCATGTGGTAACTAATCATTTCCTAAGCCTAGGAAAAACACAATAAACTTAATACCATTTTGATTTCTTTGCC
Source organism: Falcunculus frontatus (assembly GCA_013398115.1). Classification (NCBI taxonomy): domain Eukaryota; kingdom Metazoa; phylum Chordata; class Aves; order Passeriformes; genus Falcunculus; species Falcunculus frontatus. Next base: position 9,907 of record VZRV01001945.1, read on the forward strand.
ACATTCATTCTCACTTTATTTTTAATGGAAAAGCTAAAATAAGAAAACAATGCTGTATAGAGAGGGAGTGTTTAAAATACAGCTGTCAGCTGTAAAGCAGAGACTATTAACATTAACAATGAGTTTTAAGATGTGATCAGACACAAATAGTCAAGAAGATGTGGACATTAAACACAGTCTTCTGCAGTTTTATATATCCCAGTCTGAACCAGTTGGTTTTAGAGATTGGACAGTGACATGGATTCAGTGGAGCACTGGTCTGATTTAGCTTGATGGTTCTCACATTCATTTTTCTGGCTTACTGAAAGGCTGAGAATAAATATTGTAATAGTTCCTGGGGATCTGTATAAAAACAAACACAATTATGCATGACATGAAAAATCAGGACCCCTTCTAACATTTCAAAAATAATTGCTTTAAAGTCATTTTTCTAACAAAATAGGATTCCTGTGTAGAATAAAAGAGATAAGCTTATTTTTAAAAAAAACCTAAAAAAAAAAAAAAAAGAAATACAAAAATCAATAGAGTAATGGCAGTGGTCTAGAATGGGCACTGAATTAGCAGGAGTCATTTTTTGTCAAAAATCCCTGTTGAAATTGATGTCAGTTTGAATAAGGACTACTGCAGAGTCAGCAATAAAAGTGCCACTACATTAAGTCTTTTAGATATACCGTGTGCATCTGCATGAAGCCTAGATGTATTACATAGTTGCCCAAAGCACTCCTATTCCAGGTGTTTGTTATTCTAGTCCATATTCAAAGCTGCAAGTAACTAGTGGATCAAGTAAAGTTGAAAGACCAATAAGTATATGTGTCCTGTCTGTCATCTCCTGCATTGACATTTTCATGGAATGATTAACAGAATTCCTGAATGTACTCTTTCTGTGAACAAAGCACAAATTAAGATCAAATAAAATCTTACCAGTGGTTAAAACAGTACCTGAAAATCCTACAACAATTTGACTCCTGCACTTTTGCACAGAAAGATCTGCTGCTGCCCATGGTTTTTATCAGCAGCTTGGTCTATAACAACAGGTTTAGGGAGGGAAATATCTAAGTCATATTTTCTGCAAAAGCCAAGGCTGTCACTTCACGGCCACTGAAGAAATCCTTATCAATATAAAGACATTTAAAGGCAAAAGAAGAATCCATCATACTATTCCTTTATGTGGTTTCATATCTATCTTTTCTTTGCATTCCCCAGAAATGAAGCTCACATTCCAAGTACTTTCCTGCATCAAGACGAATGATGTGGCTACACTTGGTGCACTGTGGGGTTTTAAAAATAAGGGCAGAATACTGAGTAAAAAACTAACATACATTCTGAAACACACTCAACTGCAGTTTTAGGTAGACACCTCAGTGCTCTCACTGCCATTCCAGGATAATATAAATCTATTGAAATGCCATTGCACCTTTTTGTTTGATTTGGGTTGGGTTTTAAGTCTACATCTCAGGAATTTTCTTGCAGCAGGTAAAGAGAAAGGACAAACTATTGTAACTGCAGCTTCTCTGATGTAAAGTGTGGAAGAAAGCAGTTAGGAGTAAGCATACTTCTGAACTCTCTTTTCTGATATAATTTGCAGAGGAATTCAAATGAAAATTAGTAACTGGGCTTTTCTTTACAGTATAGGTCTCCATCTTTATGTTACACTTTAACTCATTTCTGAATGAGACAAATTTTTATGTGGCTGCTCTGAGAAAAAAAGTCTAAAAATCCCACTAATTTCCAGTTATTTTAATACAGGTTTAAAACAGGTACTATGAAAGTGTGGACAGGCCACAGTGTTAAACAAATGCACATACAATATGCAGACAAATGCTTTATATGCTGCTCTTGCTTAGCATTGTGATGCCTCAGCACAGTGAAAATAATTGGCCTTATCACAGAGCAAGACAGTTTGAAAAATAGCTGGGTATTGAATTCTGTTCCACAGAGTGATTCTGGCTATGAACCTTTAAGTAAGGAGTCTCTTCCAATGCAGAGAAATATATATATGTTCCACTGAACAGTAAAACAAATTCCATTTTCTAGTTTTGTGGTATGGCAATAGCTTTTGTAACTCCCAGTAGAATTCCCTTGTCTTATGCTTTCCAATTAATAAAAGCCAGGAAGCACTTGTAAAAAATTTAGCGTTTGCTGCAATCTGCAAACTGTTATTCAATCCAAGTTTATACATTCCAGTATATTGCTGTTTAAACTTTGATATCCAAACAGGTTTGCTCTCCTGCTCAGCAGCACAGTATTTTTGTACAAGTATTTTGTACAAGTACCTGGGAGGTGTCCAGGAAGTTCTGGAGGTGGGCAGGAGTCTGGGAAATGTTGGTGAGAGTTTTAGCATGTTGGAATAGTTCTGTGGAAGTCAGGGTAAAGAAAAGAGTTGGGAAAGCTTGAGGAAGCCTCTGGGTAATCAAGATAGGGATAAGGGACAGCACAATTTCAGAATGTCTCCAGGATGGGTAAGAGCAGAAATGATTGCATTGGAATTTCAGAAAGAGGTGGGCTTTGTAAGGAGTGTCAGGGAATGCTACACACATCACTCAGTGTTTAGCATCACTCACCTGTGCCTGTCCCTAGGTAATACCTGAGTTAATGTAACTAGGTAATACATCAGTATGAGCAATAATGCAGAAAACTAATGTTGGTGTTTAAGATATTTCCAAATTTGTTTTCCTAACATATTTGTTGTTTTTACTGGAGGTGAACATCGTCTGGCGAGTGAGCATAGCAACTTCTAGATTTTATAACTGAAGCTAAAGGAAAATGAAGCTGTTTGCGAAAATGGAGACAAGGAAGTGATGAAAAATATCTTTGTTTATAAAAGCCAACTCTCCTGCTAGCAACCAAAACAAGAGTTAGGCAACTCAGCAGGCATTCACAGTTACATTATATTCCTCTCTTAAGTTACAGCCTTGATCCGAAAGACAGGTTGTGCCAATAGAAAAGGAGTGGAACAGTTTCCCTAGATGTTAGTAATATTGGTTTCAGGCCTGCTATATTGTGTTATTTTTCTGGGTATAGTCGCTATCACTTCAGTCACTACCAACGGAGACTGAAGAGGAAATAATGAAAAATATTTTTTTTTACTCTGCTGGGTTACCTGGTGATATATTCAGATTTTCATCACAGAACTGGAGAGAAACAAACCCACAGAGTTCATCAATCGATATAGTCCTCACTAATGTCACTGATTATTAAAGTTGTCCAAGAAACCGGCCTGAGACCACCTAGAAGTGACAAACACTTTTGACTTGCTAAAAACACTGTTGATGTTTAATAGTAATGGTAATAGAGTCATTTTCCTCAATTTATTTAGTGGATTGTTGTTCCCTTACTCTCTGCTTCGTTGGCATCTATGTTTTAAATCCCATTATGTATTGTGTCTCAAGAAGTACAACTATGTTTTAAAACAGCCAAAACTAAATTATACTTCTATCTAAAAAAGAAAACCAGCAAACAACTGACTGGCATTCACTACTACGTCTTGCAATCCAGCCCACATGAGCTGTTACTACTTTTATTAGCAGCGATGTTCCTGCTCATGTTAAAAGATGTTGTCCTTCTAACAGATTAAAGCACTCCTGCTGCACAGTCCAGATTCTGGGCTTTTTTTGGTTGGTTGATCTCCTTTGTTTGGTTGATTTTTTTTTCTGGTTTACAGGGTGTCTGAGCTCTGAAGCTTCCCTGAGGCCAGAAAGAAAGTATTACTGTTTCTCCCAGCAGACTTGTACATGTGTCTTCACAGAGCAAGGACTCCACAGCCCTCAGTGAGTGCCTCCTCACTGGAACAGGCCCTTTTTCATACAGTCCACAATGTCAGCAGTTTGCACTTAGAATTTAATAAACAGGGGCATTAGGTAGCTATATAGCACACTTCATTTAGGCTTCTAAAACAAATTTTTTTTCCTATCCATTTACATTTTTAAAAACCCTCATGGTAACCCATTTCTCTGCTTTCTTTCCCTACAATACTAAAAAGAAATGTGGAGGGGAAAAAAGCATAAAAAAACCCAGATGAGGGATTTGTGGTGGTCAGGATGGCACCGTGTATATGGCGTCTCCCCAAAACTCTGTGTTGCTCCTCTCCCTCCCCCTCTCTCTTCCTGCCTCCCTCCTGGCTCCCCACACATCCTACACACACCTCAATGTGTTATTCCGTAAGTCTGCATCTGTCAGTGGAGCAGCTTCTGCACAGTCACATCACACAACAGTCCCATCTTTTTCTGATTATAAGGCTTTATGATTGATATTTGTAGGCACAAATAACAGCTTTGTCAGTTCGTAGTAGATTTAGATATTGAAGCACTTTGTAATATCTCTGTCATAATATCAATTAGAAACTCCTGACAGAGTTCCTGAACTGTAACAGGTTCCTTTGAGCTGAAGGATGGAACCACAATTCATTTGTGAGCTGAAGGAGAGACAAAGAGAGGGCCCAGCCTTTCTAACACCCATACCCAGAAATACAGCAAAAATTTCACAACAGACTCAATCCAAAGGAGTGGACCTGGGCCCCATCACGATTGGTACAATGTCTTTCCTCAGGCTACAGAATTGGTACCTCCACAGTTTCTCATGGGAGTCAAAACACTCTCTCCTTTATTCAAAACACTCTCCTTTATTCAGAATGATCTTTTCTTGACAAAGATATCTGGCAAAGTACAGAGTGCTTTGTATTTTTATTTTCTGTTAAATCTAGCTAAACTAGAAACAGCCTGGCTGTCCTTTAGCTTCTGATCTGTTTTCTTGGGAACTAAATCCTAGATTTATTATTTCTTCTCATTAGAATTGCCCTCTGGTTTTTATCAGCAATATCTAGAGCTATGTATCAAGGACTGAAAAGTTTTACAATTTTATGAGAAGGGGGTTGGGAAAACAGGGATTTCTTCTTTGTTTCAAGTTACTCCACAAACTAGGGAGGCAAATATAAATGGTACATCGCATATTTCTTCATTTAATACTTATATTCTTCACTAAGATGATGCTGCCTGCCCTTACAGTTAATTTCAAAACCACATTTAATTACAGCTTCCATCACTCCAGTTGATGCTGTGTTATTTCTGTCAGTATTCTACCAGAAATAAAATTGAGTGTTAAAACAGCAACACAAAAAACCTAGCAAGTATATTACTCTCAGAAAAAACAAAGATTAATCAGAATCCTGCACTGCAGGGTTATTGCATACAGAGAACTCCAGAGAGTTTACTTTCTCTGTTCTTCTTCCAGCAACCAATTTTTAAATGCAAATGGAGATTTGTAGTACATTTCTCTCAGCTAGCTCATAATGAATATTGGTTCAGGAAACACCCAGGGAATTGTTGTATCAGTTCAGTCCCTTACTAGATCACATACCAATACAAATTTTGTCAGAATTGAACAGATAGCAAAATCAATCAGTCCTGTCCCTTGGAGGAGTTGCCATCTCTCCTGGTACTCAGCCTGCTTCTTACTGGTAGTGCCTACAGCAAGAAGTGAAGCTGGAAGTTCAGGATGGAAGGCATCCCAAATGAAAATTCCACTTCCACTATCTTCTTCCTCACTCTCTACCCTCTCAGTGCACCTGCATCAGGAGTAGTATAGCCTTGCTTAAGTATTGTACCTGCAGGAGGCAGGGTCTTGGTGGAATTAAAGCAGTCTGTTACAGCGGAAGGCCCGGCATTCCTCTTGAGTCCACAAGCTCCTCCTGCTCCCTTTCTGTCTGACAGAGGGCTCTCCACATGACTGGCTCTCATATTTCTTGGTTCTTTCAGGTTCTAGGCTGATGGGATGAGAAATCACGTTTTGGGAGCATCTACACATTAAATCCCTGGAAAGAAGGTCTTGATTAGTTCTCAAGGTCCCGTATATGTTCATATGCTGTATTTTTGCCCATAGGTATCAACTCTAATCTTAAGACCAAAGCTGAGTGAAGCAATCAGAAAAGCAAAGGCTACAAAAGTGGTGAGATGAACAGAGTGGGAAAAAATGAGGGAGAGGAGATGTGTCAATTGAAGACTGTCCCTAAGTACTCTCTTTACTTGGAGGAGCATGAAACCAAAGTGTCTACGGGCATTAAAAAGCTGATTTATCACTCAAGGTCTAGCAACCCAAATTCATCCCACTTCATCACAAGCTCATTTGGGGTCAATTGGTTGACAGTGACCATCACAGTTAAAAAATAACCTCTGCTATTTGGATAGTTCTTAATTCAGGGCAACTGTAGCTGATGGTGCTTCCTTCACAGAGAAATCCTGCTTTTTGTCATCCAAAACCATTTTTGGTTCCACTTGCTCCTTTCAACTTGCTATTCTGTGACCTTGATGTTTTAGCAGAGGTGACTAGGGGGCTCCAGGAAGCATGATGCAAACAATGACTGAAAAAGTTCAGCTTCCAAGATTTTCCAAGGCTAGAAGCACACTCTCAATTAAAAAAAAAAAAAATTAGTACTACGAATCTATGATAAAGATAAAAAAAAAGAAGCAGCTAAACACAAAATGGAGAGAGAGACTGTGTTGTTAGAGCATACATTCTGGACATCTGTTATCTGTTTTTAAGATTCTTGACTCCCGGAAGTCCTTTTCATGCCTCTTCCCTGGATTTCACTTCTTTTGACTCTTCCACTAGAGATACTGCTTATTCTAGTTTTCCTCATTACTTCCAGCAGATGAATACTGGTCTTAGAGATCATCCAACAATCTTCCTCACACAAACACCAATCTACTCCACTCTCACAGATGTTATGGTAGATGGGCCCTCTCTTTTCCTATCAGTATAGGACCTGAAATGAATCAGATAACTAGTAACTCCAAAAGACACTATTTTGCTTAGAACACGAAATGACACGTGTTCCTAAAAATAACTTTCCATCCAGATATTCCTGCCCACACTGAAATATATCTATAGTCCCCAGCTGGGATGAGAAAAACACTTGAGAAATGTAACTTATGATTTTGCAGTGTCAGACTTTGGCTCAAAATAAGCAGCAGTGTCTTTTTGCCACCATCGTTGAATCCAACTGTTCCAGTGAGAGAGATTGGAAGGATTGCTGGCTCAAAACATTTCAGGTGTGAGGGCAGGGGCAGGTCAGGCCTTGCTCTGGTGAGGTGATGAACTGCCCCGTACACTCTACACCAGCCCAGGAGTATATCCAGCCCCTGGCTCACTGGCACTGGCACTGGCACACTGGAGGCAGTGCTCCATACCCCACCTCTGAAGCCTTTCATCCAGCTCCTAAGTGGCCACCAGACCAGAAATCCCACCTGGGGAAAGGACCCAGGAAAGCCAAAGGATATTTAACCTGAGACGTGAGGCGAGCATGTGTCTTGACCCTACTTTCTTTTGGAATTTCTATCAGCCGAACACCACTGGAACCAGGTATGTTCTTTTCTATATCTCTTCTGTCTTTCTCTCTTTCTCTTTCTTCTTCTAATTCCCTCTTCTCAGGATTTTGCATAATTTAAAATCAGACCATCTTAGAGTTTGCTAGGCTGAATGGGATAAGTTAATGTTCTGAGAAGTGTCTTATGTTGACCAAATGTTGCTCTAACCTTTTGCCAAAGTTCTTTGATTTTCTAATATTGCCAGTAATTTTTGTTGTTGTTGTTGTTTTGACCTCTTTAGGATATCTTGTTGTATTTCTCCCATGCATCTAACTCAGAATATATGAAAAACCATAAGTTCTTTTAAGTGTCTCATCAATGGAGGTTTTTGGGGCCTTACATCCAGCTGTTTGTTAGTGGGACAGAGAACAGCCAGAATCAAACAAATGGAAGGCTATTCTATACTCATGCCCTAGTGAAGATGTAGAACAACCTACTCAGGACAGAAGTGGTGCTTTGTGGTAACAGATCACAGAAATTGTCATGGAGCAAGGAGAAGTCATATATACTCAAACCATGAAACAGGAAATTAATCTAAGACATCTATAAAAGTGTGACACCCTAAAAAGAGATTTATTAGAGTACTTGGCTACAGCTTCGCTCTGTCATCCTTCATAAAGTCCAAGATGGAATTTTTAGACAATGAAATTAATTTTGTGCTAATACCTAATGACCACATAAATTTAATTTTCACTGATCAAAAGAGAATTTCATAATTTTTGAAGCCACCTAAAGAAAAGGTTTAAGATGTATCCCATCATCTATAACTTTGCCCTCTACCTTAAGTATAGATATAATCTTGTTGGATTTAAGTTAATAGGAACCAAATCACATTGTAAATTGGTTTTTTTTCTTTTGAATGAAAACAACCATATATAAGATTTGTCATAGGAAACACAAAAATCAATGTGCAAATCTGAGAAAATCTGGCTTAAAATCTGGAAATTTTAAAATGTTAGGTTGCTTCAATAATCATAAAATAATCATTAATTTGTATCCTATATAGATCCAAACTAAGAAAAACATTTGATATTTGAAGTTCAGTCATGCAGTATTTGATTACTAATATTAATTTAAGTGAATAAATTCAACTGGTCTGAAAAGACTACTCGTGTAAGCAAGAAGTAATTCTTCCAAGTATAAATGCTGTGAGAACAAATATTTGTTAATTACACAACAGAAAAGACAAGGAAGTATATTGTTGTTGCAAGCTTGAAGGCCAAATGGTCTTTTCCACAGTAACATTGCAAAATTAGGTTCATCTCTTATGAACCCTCTTGTAAAAGGAAACTAGAGATCATTACTTGACTCAGCAATGAGGATTCCCATGCTGCAGTCAGCAGTCAGCTAAAATAGTCTTGCTGCTTTTAAAGTTCATATGCTTTTTCAAATCATGGGGTTTTTAAGAATGTCAGTATTTTCAACTATGTAGAAAGATAATATTGAATTATTATTACAATTCTCTAGAATAAAAGTCCATTTAGGACTGAAACAAAATCTCTTCTTATTAGCATTCCCATGTTTCTAATGATGTGACTTAACAGGAAGACTGAAGGCTGGTGGTTCCACTGTTTGATGTTCAAAGTTGTATCAACTGGCAAAAATAACAGGATTAATTCTTGGTGGGTTTTGGGGGTTGCATAGGTTTGGAGTTTTTTTCAGTCACAAATAAAAAATGTACACAAAAAAAAGGGAGTCAAAACAACAATAAAAAAAATCCCTATAATTTTGCATTGCAGTGGTCCTTAAAACCACTAGAATTTCCTATGAAGCACCAGAAGAAATTTTCAGGAATTCATCAGCCAAGCTGTAACAGATCCAGTTGATTTTTAAAGAAGTCCACCTAAAACTGTAGCAGACAATACAAGCTGTGGCAATACAATCTAAAGCATGAATTTGCAGCAGGATCACAACAGAAACTGACACAGCTTCTGAAGATGAGACACAGACCACACTTGGTTTTCATAGTAGGAGCAAATAATCATTTTCTGAAAGAAACACTCTCTGTGATGTCAGTTGTGAATCCCTACTCATATTAAGATGGAGACACATGTTTCTGTGAAACTGGTCTTCAGGGACAATATTTTTCTGCCCTGTTGGGTGAGAACCTTCACGGATGCGTATTTCATCTCCGAAATGTGCATTTTTTCTGAATATTCACAAAAATTACTAGAGGTTTTTCCGAGAATCTAAAGATACATGAGCTGGCAATGAATCACTGCACTCCAGACAGAGTGATGTAATGCACTCATGAAGAGGAGTTTTCTACTATTAAGTTCTCTATGGAACTATTGACAGAGAGAGTAAGAAAAGATGTACCAATCTAAAACTGATATTGCAGCAAAGTTATTGACAGTTTTCAATGAAGAGAAAGGACATGGCTGTCTTCAGTAGGAGTCCAGCAGCTCTGAGTACAATTCCTCTGAAGGGGCTGGGTTAGTCTGGGGACAATGTTTACATGTGAAACAGACTTGTTTTCTGAAGGCAAGAGGAAGATTCTCACTGCCAAGTTATAGTAGCACCTAGAACTTTGAGGTGCAAGCAATCTTACCATGTGCAGCCATCTGTATGTCAGATAACTTCTAGAATTCACTATTTTAGCACCTTCTGTATTCACTTCCAAGAGAGAACTACTTGACAACATAGGTTCTCATAACCACTACTGTAAGGTGAGTAGAATCAGTTCCTAAAGAAACTCTCTTTCTTCTTTAACAATAGAAGAAGCCTAAAAATAGCTTTCAACACTTCTTGGATGTCAAAAATTGGATACAATCAAGCCCATTTTTGGCAAATATATGTAGAATCATAGAATTGCAGAACCATTTTAGTTGAAAAACACTTCTGAGGTCATTGAGTGTAACCATTTACCTAGTGCTGTCAAGTGCACCACTTAAACCATGTCCCTACTATAACATAGAACATTGACCCAGTTTGAGGATAAAGACACCTGAGGATTAAGGAATGTAATATTTTATCTTATCAATGTCAGAAAATGTTCTCCACGTGTATACAAGCATTGAAACAGAAAAGCCAACATTGCAAATTCTTCATCTTAAATAAGGAAATTCCTTTAATTTCAGTTCAGATTTTCTGCTTAGCTGCTTGAAAACCTCTCAAGCTTTCCTACAGCACATCGTTCTAGGGCAGTCCAGATTCTAACCATCCACAGATTAAATTATAGTTCCAGGCAAAAACTCAGTAGGTACACTTTTTATCTCATTTCATCTCCCATGTATTTGCCCAGCTAGAAACACAGCATCAGGTAAGACCTCTGTTTTTATTTAATGAATCACTGCAGCTCTCCTACTGGAGGACAAGCATTGAAATGTCTTTTTGTATCCCTGACAGATGAAGCACCTGGGAAAAGGTGCAAAACATTTTTAACCTGAATGTTCAACTGTGGAGTTATGCATACAGAGCTTTTTTAATGGTTAACAGAATATGTTGTATCATTTCAAGAAATTACCACATTGTTTATTTTGGATGGGAGTTTCTCTCACATTGTGTTAAAATCATGTTGGTTTATTCAAGGTCTGATATTGTTTAGCTACTTTCACTTCCAAGTTAATTAACTTGAACAAAAAGAAACACACCCAAACCATTGAAAAATTTCCAATAAAGCATTGGTCAAATTTTGATGCTGAAAAAAGGATTTGATGGGTAAAAAAAGGTGCTCAAAATCTGTGGAAATAGAGACGCAGGAAACAAGCAATAAATAAAAATGCCCATCCATATCAAGTTATGATCTAGCTGATACTAAATGATATCTTCTTAATAATAACAATGGTAATACTTCCACATAATTCATAAACATAGAAAGATAACAGAAGGTAAACTTCACTGCCCCTACTTTTAACCATTTAAACGTTTTACTCTTAGTTTAATTTGGCAGTTAGGCTCCTTCTATAGCTGATGGAAAAAAAGAAGGTACAAGAGAGCTGCTGTAGCTGATCTAAGAAAAGTAGATTGGGTACGGCTATGGGGGAACTTCATTTCACTGACTGTATAATGAGCTTTGGCGAATGGCTTAGATTAGACAGACACATTTAAATGCAGAAGATGTCTCTTAGAAAAAAAATGGTATTTCATGACTTATTAAGGAACCCTCTCCACTAGGAATTTGAGGGTCTAGATTGTTTAGAAATGTGAGAGAAATGAAGATTAAAAATTCTGTATCTAATATAAAACGCATTGGCACTAGGCTTTATCCAAGGATGAATCTAATTTATTTGTGTCTGCCTTTCAGATTTTGTGTCCCTTTTCAGCCTTCAAAAGAATACATTTTTATTTAACTTGGTTGCATATGAGAAACCTGTTGTCAGATAATTTTATGATGCCAGATAAAAATTAACCTAAATGAGATTTTATAACAATCAGATTATGCACATTCTAGCCGTATTTTTTTCTTAAAAGGTAAAGAACTACCTAAACCATTTTATAGAACGAGGGCTTTAAAAAGCTAAACATCTTTTGTTGCACTGGGGAAATAAGAAAAAAAAAAAGTATCTGTCTCAATAAAAAACAAAGCCAGGGAAATTTCATTGAACTGATTTTATATCTTATGGGAGATGTTCTATGATCTTAATTCAGGAAAAACATTTTTATATTCCAGGAAGTTCAAAAAGCTTACATAGTCCAGTATATAAGGAGCATGAGAGGCAAACACAAGTGCTCAGTGGTCTGTTTGAGAAAGTAAATTCCGCTACACTTCAAGGCACACTCTGAGCCAACTCCTACACTTTGAGCTGACTTCTACACATTGTTTTAAATCCAACTGTGTTTCATGTAATACTCCTCAGCGATTTTTATTTAGACCAAAAAGACTAAACCTTGACCCTTCATTTGTCTATAATCCTTGTAAGTGTTAGACCTGGGATAAAGAACTGTGGTTTCAGAGATATCATACAATGCATTGTCAGGAAAAGGCGTGGATAGCTTGCATACGAAATTTCCTGAAAACTATGTTTACAAGGAATTTGCTTTGTTATAAAGTGTTTAAAGCCTTTCCACCTCCTACTAAATGCTATTCTTTTGAGAGTATACAACTCCCAATATTTTTACTTCCTACAGCAAAATGTAGTATATGGTTTTCCCTCAAGTATTTCTGTTCTAGATAGAAGTTAAGCTGGTATGAAAATTTCCATGGCCTTTCATAGGTGGGAAAATACAATCTATTAATTATTATAGCATCTGCTTTAATACCGACCTCTGTTAACAGGAAATAGAGCACAAATGACCCAATAAAGCTGGTGATAAAAAATATAAATAACATCTTGCCTTCTTGCTATTGTGTTGGCTTTTCTGCTTTTCTGGACGTCCTGTATCACAATATAACTCACTAAGTCATGCTGCAGAAAGACATTGGAGAAAATCTGTGTAATTTTGGGCAAGTTGCTGGAAGAAGAAGTTGCTAAGCTGCATCCGAAAATTAGTTTTAGGAAACTACCTCATTAGTTTATTATTACAAGCAAACAGTACACAAATATTAAGTATTGTTTAGAAATAAAATGCAACTCCTCTCAGTATACATATATGTATTTGACTCATTAAAAATACCTATTAGACTTATAACCCTGATTATAAGCATTGTATTTCAATAATAAAAGTACTTTGAATGCAAATTTTGTATCTATTTTTAAAAAATCATACTATAATCCTACTGTTAAAGTTATCATAGATACTCTCTTGTGTTACTTGACTTCACAGTGTTTAGCTTCCTCTCTCAAGGTGGAAAAAAAAATCAACAGAGACAAAAGCATGTATTATTCATTAATTAATAACTGTCATTTAAAAATTGTATCATAAAAATCTTTTTAGATGTAATCAAGTATTCAAAGTATCTGATTTTTTTCAATATGGTGTATTTAAAAAGGAGGTGTATGTCTCTTGAAAACAGTAGAATTTATTCTTGTTTTTCACAACACTGGCTAGAAAGTTACAATACCCTTTTTTTATTAGTCTAACAAATTGTTTGATAACCTTGAACTGATGTGTCCAGTCAGTTAGCAAAGAATACCATTACATTTAGTTTATGTCTTTTAAGTGGGTTTCTTATAAAGGGAACAAAATTTTTCCCCTTTCAATATCTAACTCGAAGTCAATTTTAGACCAAAAAAATTTTAATTACATTTTTTAGTTATAAATGAAGTGAATGATTTGTAATATGAAAAAAAAGTCCTGTGAATAAGAAAAAAAAAAATAAAGAAAAGAAAAATGGCTATTTTTCTGTGAGTTTGCCTTGCAAAGAAAGCTCTTTACCTACTAAGACTTCCTTTTTCCCTTTGCCACGTCTCTTATCAAAAACCTTTCCCCATGCTGTTGCTATGCTGAACTTCTAAGCATGATAATTAGCTGTCTGGTATTATGTATGCTGCCTGATTGAGGGTCTAACATCATCCCACATGGGAACTGGTGGAAAAGATGAGTATCTAATTTAACACGATTTGACCACACTTCCCCAGACTTGTGAGACTGCAGTCAGTCCCCTGCTTCTCCCTCAAATGGAATCATCTGAAACTGACTGCTAGGTTCAAAGATTACTTGGGAAAATGGCACATATGCGATAGAACCGATAAGCTGACAGCGTAATTGCACAATATTCAACTCCAGAAGGGTGATTAAAATCAGCAAATTAAAAGCTGAATAGAGAATATGTTTGTTATCTTTTGAAAACACCATTTCCTTGACCAAATGGGGTCACCACAGTTACTCAAAATTATTCTCTTGCATTTCAGCAGGCCCCTTCCAAGGACAAAAGAAGAAAATGGAAAAATATCTCCTTTAAGGGATATAACAAAAGACTAGACACTGTGACTGTGAATTCTCTGTGTGTCATGTGTTCCAGTCTATCAATATAGACAAATAAACATGTGAGAGAAGCTGAAAGGAAAATCCACTTAGTGGATTTCTAGTGCCTTTTCCATATCATGACACCCTTTATTCCTCTTCATCGTTTGTTCATTTTCTTTTTCTCTTTCTGTGACAGGAGAACTCACCTAAAAACAACATTTGACCAGTACCCACGTAATCCAAACAATGAACTAATATTATCAGTCATCACAAAGATACGTGAAAACAGCGTGGGGTTTGTAGTCTGTCCTAGAGAAAGTGGAGGTTCTTCTCTCTTCCTAATTATGATGACAAATCTTCCTTTTTCATCAATAGACGCAGAAGAGATTGCTGGCTACTACAGACACACATTGAGCACATTTATCTCTCTGAGAACACCCACTGACATTCTTTGAATAAATCAGGTCAGAAGGAGCTTTCTCTCTTTTCATGATTCTTTGAACAAGGAAATCTGCACTTTTTATTTTTCTATGGGCCACAATGCAATATAAAATGTTCTCCCTACCAATGAATCCATAATTAGCAGTTACAGCAATCATGTAGGTGGAATATTGGAAAAAGAGTCTTTGCAACCCTAGCTACCTTCTATATAATGTGTACATTTCCTTCAGAACATGTGTTGACATTCTGTCTGTAATGAAGCTATCAAAAATTAGTCACAATTTTTTCTAAACTAAGGATTTAATTTCCAGGATGGATTCAGCTCTTTAGTTTATATATCTACAGTTTAGATTTCTACCTCTCAGTTATCCACCAGAATGCCTTGTAGGCAGTGGAGAAGAAAAGGCTGTTTCAGGCCAAGAGCTATCTAATCTTTTCCAGACCTCTTATGATATGATATCTTTCACACACTGGAAAAGCCTGATTCTCTTCATTGGTTATTAGAAAAGCTTAAACTAACCAGCTCAGGTAAAGATATCACCAATTATTTTAATAAATTTTACTACTGGGACTTAGTACAGCTGGAGGTAAAGACAACCAGTACTGAGTTCTTGGTGAATTACAAGTAGCATCTTTCAATGTAAAGTGTTTACTTAGCAGCTGGCTTTCCCTTCTTCAGGAAAAATGGTCACAGTTTTCTGCTTGTAAAACTATTTTAACTGTCATTCCCAAGAAAAATTTGTCATTCAAACAAACCAATAAACCAAAAAATAAATAGAATTCTAGTTCACGGATACTAAGAATAATCTTTTCTGTTGGTTGCTATGACTCTGTAAAGGCTCAGATTCCAATTTTTAGGAACACATTTTGTGAGGTCATGACAGGAAAAAAGTTATAGACTGTCTGTTCTATGCATGTCTGCTACCCTATGTCCTCAGCTGCTTTAGTAGGACTCATTTACATGTGGAATGCTGATAAACATTAACAGAGCTTAAGTTAACGTTTACAGATATAGTAGGTGTTTTTTGGTTTGACTTAGTTTTTTTAATATATTGGAGAGTGGATAGAAAACAGTTTGTTAACAGGAAACTAGCTTGAGTTCATGATCAACAGACTCATGTTGTTACTATTTATAGTTTAACCCTTTACCTCCTGCTATGCAAGGTTACACTGCTTTCTCCTTTTCTTGACAATATACCTAATCTTTTGAAGATATTGCAAAACTTATCCCCTAAGCCCCTCTCACCTTCCCTGTTGAAATTCTCAAGACCTACTCAAATCCAATCAACTTCTGCTTGTAAGCCAAAATGTAGTGTCAGCATTTTATCTGTAAATATATATATATGTATCTGTAAAATCTGCTTTTGCATCACACCTCCTAAACTTAGTCAAAATATATCCATGGCTGAACTCAGTTTTTAATAGCATGAAACATGCTGAGCCAGCTTAAGGGCTGGTTGCAATATTTTCATGTAAGAAGCTGCATTTCATTGATGACATGCTACGCTTTGTTATACTTTTAAGCACATATTCACTCTCATAAACTGGCTGATGCCTGTCTAATGAAATCCGTTAAAAAGGTGAAAAAACAGACCTAAGGTAAGCTTAACCACTGCCTGCTTACACAATACTTATTGGCAATGTGCAAAGCAAGGAAAACCCTTGTTTTACCATAACTGGGTATCAGTTCTAACGCCATTCCTTTTCTTTGTTTTTCTAACTTCTCTCTCAGCCTCACTGACTTGAAGACCATCTGAAGATTCTAAACACGTCAGAAAAAAGCAATAATTAATAGCTTAGATACATCTAAGATAACAGAATTATAATTTGTTTCTTAAGCTGGTGGAATGGTATTTTGTCTAATATTATATAAATGTATACTTTTATCTGACCTAAAGAGAATACTTAAGTGACAACTTTGCTTTCTACAGATTGGACTAAACAATCATAACAACCATAATAATTCCCTTGGCCTGAAGGTCTGTTCACTCCAAAATAAATTTATGGACTGGGAATTCCTTCGCTGTGACAGGTCATCTTATATATTTTGCAGGCCTAAAAATTTGGAGAAAGTTGGTGAAATATGTCTTGAAACACATGCAGTAACTTACCTTTTTTGTAATGTAAAATCTTGGAACCAAGGACAACATGATATGCAAAGTATTAAATCAAACTGATTGATTTAATAGCTTGGGTTATTTTAAAACTTTTTTTTAAAATTGATTAAAGAAAGTACAAAACTGAGCAATTATCTGAATTTAAAAGTTTATTTTCCCCTCCAAAATAGTCCAAACAGTACTAAAATAATGTAAAACAATTATTCTAATATAATTTATCAAGAAAGGTTAAATAAAATTATAAGAAGCCAGTTTTATTATTTAAGACTTTCATCACAATGCTTTTATCATTATATGTCTTACATCAGATACTAATTACCCTAATTTTATTTCTACAAAATGTATGAATTTGCTATCAATCTGATTCACAAAACAATCCCTTGCAAATTTGTCAATGAAGCACTCTACACAGACAAATTTTGGAAAAGACAATAACCAAAAAAAACCAAGTTAAGAGTCTACTTGACATACATTCATGGATTTATTGGTTTATGAAATACCACATACTGATGCCATGTGCAAAATTTCAAATAGTAAACTGGGTTTCACTATCTTGAATGCTCATGCTTTGTAGAAAATCTTACTATGTGCCTACACTGCTACATAATTTCCTGCATAAATTCCTTTTGCATTGTACATATGACTAAAAGCAATAAAAAATTGGATCTCAAAGTTTCTTTCTCTTTCAGCTTGAGTGACTATTTCAAAAAGCAGAAATCCTGTGACTTTTCAAAGCTCACTTCTCCCCAGCCTTGCTATTTCCCATGTGAAATACTCAATTCTGATTCAGCATTGTAATCACTACTGGAAATCTTGTTGCCATAGCTGCAGCCAAGATGGCTTTCTTATCTTAAATTAGATATTATGACTATAGGACACTTATGAGTGTGGTCTAAACTTCCCTGTTTCTGTACCCCTTCCTTTATCTTGCTAGTTAGAAAGATCTTCATGCTGCTGTATGTACTAGATGGCTACATAACCCAAACACACAAATAGAGCTAGTTGAAATGTAAGTATAAAAAGTAGCTAGAAAATAATTCCAAATGTTTCTACATGAGTTACTGGAATGGCTGTTTATCAAACACATATGATTTACGTATGTTCTTTTTTCCAGGTTGAGTACAGATGGCCCACCCACCATCCATCTACTGGTCAAAATCAGTAGAATTTTGTCCCAGACTGATGATATGTGACACGTCATGATATGAGTCCACTGTTGTCCCTATGTACTATCCAGGCCTGAGGTTAGCTGGATTGTGGTCGCCCTGCGCTCACAGCGTTCACTGAAAATTTATACAACAGTACATACTTTACTTACAAACATATGTACAACATCTACGGAAGCAAGGAGTTTTCTGGAGGCCTGGGCTGTCTTCTCTTGCTTTGATCTGGAGAGACCCAGGGCCCGCAAAAGTCATAATTTCTGTGATACCTCTTCCCCCATTTTCCGAGGGGAAAGCCCATAAATACAATGCCTACTACATTTGTTAGTTCCTGAATGAGTTTGTGAAGATGTTGATACTTCTTCACTTTTTCCACCAAGGCCTCTTCTAAAGATGTGTCAGGATACTCGTGTCACACAGTCACAGCCACCACGAATGCCTGGTTCTCCTTCACAAAAAAATTATGTCCGGTTCGTGTAACTCATTGTTTTCATCTCTTGTATGGGGTTCCTGAAACGCTATCCAATCTGCCTTTTTAGCTTCCTTTGATAACATTTCACAGATGTAATCATGCCTTTTAATTCCTGCATCCCATATGATTGAGTAGTTCCTGATGATACAGAAGCATGTTTCATTCTCAGCCTGCCAGTGCCTGAAGGATTTGATTTCTTGTCTACCCCTTGCCAGGAACTCTCTTGTGGGGTAAATGTTGACAGTAGAATCTCCTCAGATGAAGAGGTGAAGTATAATTTCTTCCTGTTCCCGTTCACCACCCAGTTCTTATTCTCTCCAAAGCAAGAGAAACACTTCAGGGAGATCAGCTCATATCATCACACCACTGCAGGCCTCACTTTCCTAATTGGCACAGTGCATCTAGAAACCTGCATGCATCCACATACACCAGCATTCATGTCATTCAAGTAATTATAAACCTGGAAAATGGGATTGAAATCTTTACCTCCTTGCCAGACCATTAACCCAGGGGCCTACGAAACACATTTGATAAGGTGCTCTGAATCTACAAAATACTGTTCCTGGAGGTTTGTGTTTACTGTCCCCAAATCAGCTTATAAAATGGGCTATGAATGTCAGATGGACAAGATGGTGAGATACCAACTTTGGACAATTCCAAAAAAAAAACCCCATCATCTGAAGAATACTTCAAAATCTCAGCAAAGACTTTCCAAAATATCCTTTGGAAAAAAAATTCTATTTTTTTCAAGCAGCTTTAAAGCAGTGATAATGACTTAGCTGAGTACTGAGGAAAGAGATTACTAGAAGAAATACCTTTTTGATGTCTGAGATATGTATTCCTCCCTGGCTGAGCATAATACTTATAGAAAAGGCCATAAGAAAAGACTTTTCAGAAAAGACTCTAAAAAGCAGGTGAACTGGGACTGAGAACAAACATGGTCAGTGATATGACCATTCATTTTATTTGAATAACAGCACTCAAAGAGCACTCTTGAAAGCAAACAAATACAATTCTTCTAACAGTCAAAACTCAGCTCTGTTCTGGTGACACAAGACCTTCCATTACAGCCTGGAAAACTTCTAAAGAGGTTCAAGATGTCAGGCAGATAAGCGCAGGTTAGGTGCGCAGGTATTTGATAATGGTGCCAGACTAAGTTAATCAAGAAGCTGCAACCTATAAGTTCTGGACAAGGTCAAAAAGGCTAGTTTGGCTGCAGAGTTTGGGGCAAATATTGTCCTGAATTGCTCCACAGGGAGTTATTTGGATTGCTGAGCTAACTTTAAAGCTTCTGCAAAACATGCTGACCTGAACCAAGGTCTTGGCTCTGAGCCCAGCCCTATTGTAGAAATAAGATTTTCATAGACAGTAAACACAAATTAATCCAGGCATAACACTCACATCCACTGCCTCATCAATAAGCACTTTTATATTTTTACTTCTGTGTACAAATCCACCACCAAGTCACTCTGAAACTGCCACTATTGATGTTGTATCATATGAATAAATGCTACTCCGTAGTAGAACGCATAGTAAAACACTGCACATCCATCTTCAGGATTCCTGGTTTATACAGTGTTAACCACGAATTCTGAAAATTTCTCTGTAACAAACAACTTGCCTCTTGAATTTTGAGTTCATTCTGGTCTCTAGAACCAGAATTTCCTATGAGCTGGGGAGGAGGAGGAGTAAACATCTGCATCTTTTTTTATTTTCAGATTAAACTTTTACAACATATAGAAAATCTTTAGATATGCAAATATTTAGGCATATTAGACATGTCAAATGGCATAGCAATGACACATATATAGTATCACCTCTATTGATTTCTAACTCAGTAGCTGAGCAGCTGAAAAGGAGAATAATGCAGCAGGATCAACTTTTTTGTTTTTCACAGAGAACGAATTTTTGAACTAACAAAAAGCTACTAATCACAAACTCATATCACAGCAGAACTTCGTCTTTCACTATGACTATATAATTTAACAATTAAAAATTAAGCAATTTCTACAAATTGCTAAAGCTATATTTGTTACACTCAAGGATCGTTTTGCAGAAATGGAACACAGATTCTTGGGGGTTTTAATCAGCAAATATTGACACCATTTGATAAAAATACTATAAGAAATCTCTCTTCTTAAATTATAAAATAAACTGAAAACTATGCTTCCCCCATGGTCTAGATCCACTGATGCTGTAAAGCAATTCCTGATTTAAACTGCACATTTAAATGCAAAATTTTGATCTAAAAATTCTGTTTTCACCTCTTCTCTGAACTTAGAGTTAATTACTCTGTTTGAATGCTGGTCTAGACATGAGATTCTTCAGACATTTGGCATTTTGCTTTTTGCACGGCTAGAACTGTGCTTCCAAAGCATTTTGGTGTCTTGATCAAACCTCCAGATCAGACACTCTTCAGTTTCACTAGAGAGCCTGATCCTGTACATGCACTCAGAGTATGCTCAGCGCAAATTGATCCACGGTGATTTACACTGCAAGGAAAATGTCCTTTTGAGTCCTTTGACAAGAAGGCTAAACTGTCATTCTGGTGATGAGTCCTGGTCTCTGGTTCCTTCTTCTAGGACAACATGTATTCTGCATGATGCTCAGGGCACTCCCGTGTAAGTGAATTGACCTAAAACGACTGGGTGTACCCAGGTCACCAGAACAATTCCGTCACATTAAAGACTCTCCTCCTGGCTACCTGAAGGCTTATTGGTATGGTGATGGAGTAGGCAGAGTTGTCCTGGTATGGATTGTCTTGGGAGCCTTACCTTTTGTCACCCCTTTTCACGAGTTCCTGGCAGCACCTCTTTCATACACAATCATACTCATACCTATAATATCTAAAAGGGCAGATATGCAAAAGCACAATGTCATGGAATATCTGCATAGTACTCATCTGACAGGGCTTATACACGAGTATTCAGTCTTGTGAAAGATGTGTTAATATATTGGTCACTGAAGGAGAGCACATCTCATGACAACAAGAGCTATATAACTCAGCCTGCATGGGAAAAAAAGGTTCACTGCAGTTTCCAGAGTTACAGTTCTGCAGATTGCTTCTGGCATCAAGAAATCTTACTTCTCCAGTACACACTATTAGTTTCAACAGAACACTACAACTAGTTAGGCAAAAGTCTGCTAGTTTTGACATGACTCTGGAAAATTGGAGATGCTTTTTAAAAAGTTTTTCAGTGTGAGAAAGAACAGCAATTTATAATTCTGACTTTGAAGCTGAGTGCATTATTAATCTTCTAACAAAATGATGCATATTATGTTCTCTGTCAGCTGTCCACTATCAATATGATCCACATTCAGAAAGGTCCAGACTTCCAGACTACAAAACCAATTATTTATATAGACAGGTAGACGGAGCAGTGGGTTCCAAATTACCCGTCTCTGTAGGTAAAACTTATTGTAGCACCCCTGAAACAAAGAGTTAACACAATCTACAGGAGTTCAAACCCCAGCAGGAGCCTGGTTTGCAACTTCACTAAAAAAAGTAGCAATGTGTTCCTCATTGTAGAAAGTTCGTTGCAAACGTTTAATTTGTCTGAAAATCATGTAGTTAAAAATAAAGAGGTAATCATTACAAAAGCTGACGTTTTTCCACTACCAGGATCTTTTTCTTTCTTGTGCATGTGCTGTTTTGCTGGGGGGAATTTTTGTTTCGTTTCAGTGTGGGTTTTATGTGTTTGTTTGTGCTGGATTTTCTTATGAGCTTTTTGTGGGTCTGTATTGTTTGTTGGTTTTTCAGGGGTTTTGGTTGGTTGGTTGATTTTTGTTGTTTTGGTTTGGTTTGTTTTTTTCTAATGTAGGCCATAAAACATAGGCTGTCATCATGACCAGGTTTGTATTCCTTAAAAAAAGCAATATTTTTTTCTCCCTGATTAAGATTAAAGAAAAGCTTGGAAAGTGATCTATATTTAAACATTGCTTTTGCATTAACAGCAACACAATCAACATGGAAGAAAAATGTGTGCATCAAGGAAAAAGGAGAGAGACGATGTTTTTAATCTATTAGGAAAGGAAAAAAAAACCAGAATAAAATGAGTTTTCACAGGGTTATTACAATCAAAGCTACCTATTCTCTGTAACCAAACAGTAATAAGTAATTATATTATGCAGACCAGCTGTGAAGGTAATGAATGCAGTGCAATGCAATACAATGTAAAATTCTGCAGACTATGTAATTATTCTGAGAAATTAGTGCCATCAATTAGCCTCCCATCACAGCATGTTCTCAGTAAGTTATTCTTTTATACAGCTTCATAATTGAAATCTATCTGAACAATAAATAATATTGGTTACACAACATACCACGAGCAGCTTGTTAAAAAAAAATTTAAAAAATAAAAAAATAAACCAGAAGAAACTGTAACAAAAAGAAAAAGAAATGTGTGTGGACTGCAGAAAGTCCAAGGTATTAATAAGAATAATTAACCCTCTACACCTAAATTCTGGCCTCATTGCAAATCTTCTTTGTATAATGCAGTGGAGCTAGTGCACTGATGGACCAGCATTATCTGAGTTGCAATTTCTAGGTCCTTGATTTTGTATAATACAGCATTAATTTATTTTTTTCATCTGCCCACAATTGAAGTTACCAGTTCCATTCCCTCAGGCTCAATGTCATAGCTACAGTGACTTCAGTGCTGCAGAAACAGTGTCCCAGCACAGAAAATGTTGATACACTCAGGCCAGAGAAATCAGTGCCTCATTCATGTTGAACAGATTGTGTTCTGTATTGTATAGTTTGAAGAAATATATATTCATGTTAAAGTTTGGTAATATACTACAGAGCTCAAAGATAATTTACTAATAGGTACATAGATAAGCTAATAAGCAAGCAGAAAATCTCCCTCTTGCTGGAAAAAACAGTTAATCAGGACTAAATTTGTAAGAAACTGACTCAAAGGAAATAGAAATAGCATAAGGAATTATGAAAAGCATAGGTATATAATCTGCAAGAATCTTTAAATCTGTTTTAATATAAAAATCTTTCTACATGAGTTTAAAGCAACAATCAAAAATTAAAGAGATTGGTGGAAGATGTTTAGCAGTAAATGATTCTGTACAAGCCCATCTCTTTCTGGTCTTCCTGTATTTTTGTGGTACGCCTAATTTTGGTCTCTAAAAATTTAGAATGAATATTAAAAAACTTTCATGTAGAGAAAATGCATAAAGAAAAGCAGCATGGCTCAGGATGTGAGACACTTGAAATCTGTGGAGGAGGAAAATCAGAAATCTTATTTCAGTAAGAACACAGGCTGTATATTAATTCAGGTCACAATTACATTATGATATTTGATACCTAGTCCAAAAAAGAAAAAGAAGAAATAAAAGATACTGTAGATAATAGATTTAACACAGAACACAAAGGGCATTTTCCATAACATTTCCTACCAACATTAATTAAACTAACACAATCTGCAAAACAAAATTTTTATGAAGCAAAAAGGATTTTTGGCACATTTGTACCACTGGTTAATACAGATGGAGCAGAAACATGCGCATTCTCCAAGAATATCAAGTATCAGTTAAAAGCTGAGCTGTAAAACATGAAAAGATTTATGCATAGAGTACTGCTGGAACCATACCAAATCCTGCAAGGTCTTAGTTCTGGTACTTGAAGAAGAAGCCCTTGAGTACTTCAGACATAATAAAAATAAGACTACAGACCCACAAGTTCTGCCAAGTGAATTCTAGTATGGTCCTAGAATCAGATAGGAAAAAATGGAGACTATGAAAATGAACAACAAAATCATCAAGGTGAAAGACATATTGGAGACTGTGAATAAGCAAGTGTAAGAAAAAACATAAATGTAAATTACCACTAATCTACACTGCAATGTAAACTATCCAAGATTATAATAAGCGCTGTCAATGATAAATATTCACTTAGAAGCTCTATGAACACATTCTGTAGTATTTTCCATTTGCAATGCATAATGCAGTGTAATAACAACAGTGAACACCGCAGAAACATGTTACATCTCCCTTACGATATTGATGCTGTCATACTATTCCTTTAATGGAAGAAAGTTAGACATGTTTCTGGCTATCTGAAGTCAGTCTTGTGTTACGCATTGCTCTCGTGTTACAGATCAGAGATCCTTTTTACCTAACAAACAAAATAAATTAAAATTGCTCATATCCTCTTTAAGAGTGGGAGAAGAAATTCCATCAAAAAAGAGTTCTATGTAAATTACAGTCACACTACTTAAAAGATTGCCTGCCTTTGAAACTATTTGAAAAACTTTGGTTCCTGTTTCTTCAGCCCTGACCTTTGGGACAGAATGTGTTTCCACAGGTTGGGGGTTTTTTGGAGGAATTACACCCCTCTAGGAGGGAGAAGAATTGTGTCTTTCTGATAATTTAAATTTTGTTGTCTTTTCAAAATCTAGTTTTTCAAAGTCTTTAAACTAATCTTTAATCACAAATACTTCCATCAGATTCCATGAAACTGCTACTGTAGTTATTCTGTATCTCATATTCTAAAACAAGTTGCTGAAACTGAGTTGGGAGGAGCAGTTCAAAATGACAAATCATGTTTAATCCACAGCACTAGGAAAAAACCCTTCCGCGGCATTCTGTGACATCTTAGAAAGACAGAAAATATGCGAGCCAACTATATTCTTTAAACTAATTTGACCTTTTTATTTTTTATGACCTTTAATAATAAATATTATTAATATTTACCCATCACTATGGGTAATGGTTTTGATATACTATTACAATCCACTGAAACTAATATTTGTTTTTCTCACATTAAAATAACCTAGTATCTTAACTACTTCTGGGCCTGAGTGAGCATCATCTAGAGATTCCTGCTTAAAATAGATTTACTCCTTACTACTAATGCATGAAACTTTAAACTCCAAGAAGAGAATTTAGCTACATTTTATTAACATCGCTTGAGTTAATGCAAATCAAGCAACATGAACTCTGAAAAGGAGGATTTGCGGTTTTTTCTAGCTAGACATTCCAAAACAGATAGTTGACTGTAAGTCTGTAGTGTATTTTACTTTCTTTGTGTTCAAATAAATATGAAATGCTAGCTCAGTCCAGCAATTCATCTTTTCTGTTTTCCTTTTGACATTGCCTGATGCAAGACATGTAGGACACCATCCCAAAAAGAAATTAATAAATCATAGTGATGCCTTAGGTTTTAACTTTTATATTTTTAAGTCCTGTACTGCTTAGAGTGTAACTCTGAAGCTCCTTGTAGCCTGTAATTCCTACTCTCTCGTACTGGGTAGACATAACAAAGCCTCTCCAGGCTTTGCCTTCAAGGACAACCAGGCTGTTTTTAGGCCCAAAATGTGTAAACTAAAGATTCTAAGGGGGGCAAGCTGAGGGGCGTTACATCGCTAAAACTGGGGCTTTAATTGGAGAATTAACCCTGATATGCAAATGAACCAAACCTATAAAAGTGTGAAGAACTCGTGACCTGTCGTCCATCTTGGGGTCCAATTTTTGGAAGCAGCCTTTGGCTCCCCCAGGGTGTACCTTGAAGGCCTTTCAAATAAATACCTATCTTTATTCCCTTACTCTTGTCTAGTCTCTGTTTCTAGGTGGCTGGAGGAGGCATCAATAGTATAAATACTAATTTGGTAAAAATCAGGAATAACTCTTCATCAGAAATGTTTCTTTTTATTCTCAAGAAGTGCTATTCTCCAACATGATGTACAGTCCCCATATATATACCAAGTGCTACATACATTTCAAATAGGCTTGAATTTATTTTAGTCCAAGAGTCCTTAGTTCCCCTGCTTCTTCCTCTGATGTAATACATTTAATCACCAAAAAAAAAAAAAAAAAAAAAAAAAAAANAAAATAAAAAACAAAAAAAAAAAAAAAAAAAAAAAAAAAAAAAATCCCTTTACTATGATTTGAAAACAAGCTCAACTCCTTCATGTGCCTTTAGTTGAAGTATAGTGACACAGGGAATACAAAGATTTAGTTGTTCGGTCTGATTGTTTGGTTTTTTCATTTTTTTTTTTTTTAAATACAGCAGTCCATCTGTATTAGGTGGGTGGAATATATTACTAAAAAGGGTATAAAAAAACCCCAGCTTTACAACCCAGAGGGTCCTGACTTTTGTGGATTACCACCCAGCACCCAGACTTGTAACTCTGTAATAAACTACGACATCAACTCTGTGCGCAATTGGCTCTAGAACACTGGGTTACAAACCCTGTTTCGGAATAACAGTAGTAGTAACACAACTGACTGGCAAAAATTAAATGACAGCTTTTTCCATAATCTCAGTCTTCTTTTAGTTTGGATGTCATTTCCATTTCCTTTAATTTTATGCATAAAACCTTCGACCGGAAAAAATGTGTCTTGTCTTTTAAATTGGCACCAACCAAGCTAAAACTCTCATTCAGCAAAAGTTACACATGTGCTTAATTTCATCAGCTTTGAGTAGTCCTACTGAGGATCTGTGCTCTTAAAAGCAACTTTAAAATTGTGCAGTTTTCCAAAATTTCCACAGATCTACAAGTAAAGGCGCACCCTAAATGTTCTCATGAAATTAAGACAGAAGTTTGAAGATGCAATAAGGTGTTATAGTGCTTCTCAAAAGCTGCAGTTTATTAGTCTCAAAGGAACTTGCCAAAATTCCACTAACTTCCACTTACTCACCAAATCCTTTGCTCCAAGTCAAGGAAACAATAGAGGATTTTTCTAGAAGCACCAAAATTTCCAAATCTTTATAGATTTGGTTTTCCTTTTTCTTGCTTGAGGGACTATGGGTTCCCATTTTTTATAAACAATAAAATGATTTTTCACCAGGTCCAGTGTGGGAACTCATACACTGCTGAAGAGGTACCACTCCACTTGAGCATCATTCTGGCAAAGTCAAAAAGTCCTGCAAAACTGCTCTTTTCCTGAGTGTGCAACAAACCCTGAAAATCCTCGCTCATGGGCCTGGATCTGGCTGATTATTACCTTTGCTATTGATTCAGTTATTTACTGGTGAAGTTGCTCTGGGGGCAGGGAGAGTGGGAAGGGATGCCATGCAAACGTTCGATAGTTGAGGGCAAAGGCAGCTGTCTGATATTTCCTCTGCACAGCAAAGCACAAGAGGACGCAAAGACTCGAGAAAATCGCCCACTGTCTGAAGAGTTACTGCGTCTCCGGAGCCGAGAATGGGGAGGGGGTGGATGGCTTCCTCTTGCGGGCAAATGACCGGCCGTAGAGTGCGTGTTTAAGGGGTGATGTCAGAGAAATTAAACTTGAGCAGTCAAACACACCCCCCTACCTCAAGGACGTGTTTCTCCTGTTGGTAAGGCGAGAGAGGTGGCTGTGTAGCACACCCAGCTCACTCCTGCCCTACTGGGACAGGGGCTGGCCGGCGGGAGACATTTATTAATTATGAACGGGGAGATGTCCCTTTAAGGTCTGCTGTGCTCTCTGAGAGCTGCAGCCGGAGAGTTTAGTGGGGGAGATTTGGCTTTATTTGTACATCCTAACGCTGGGCTAATTCAACGGGGAGGTTTCCAAAGCTCAGAGATCTTTAGGGGGGTGAGTGGGGGGGAAACTGTGTGCGGTGGGAGGAAGCGAAATTCTCCTTAATGCGAAGAAGCAACGTAAAGACTGGATAACAAACAGGAAATGCCTTAACTCGGCTGCGAGGCGGACGGGCGGTGCAGAGCGCTGAGTTCCACCGGCAGCGCAGCTCCGCCGGGCGAGTCGGCGGCAGGACCGCTCCCGCCACCCCTGCCCTCCGCCCGGGCTCCCGGCCCCCGGCTCCCAGGAGCCCAGGCATGGCTGCCTCCTACTGGATGCTGACAGGTGAGGAAAGCCCTGTTTCTGACTTGCTTTGAAGACTCAGGTCCCTAAAGCAGCCCTGCTCCCGGCGGGAAGCGGGTGAAGCTGGTTGGGTCTGGCACCCAAGGGACGGCGTCCTCCCACCCCGATCCCTGTCTCGGGAGTGCCCTTCCCGGAGCTGCCCTCCAGCCGCAGGCCGTGAGAGACCTCCTCGGTTTGCTTCTCTCTGGGAACTTTAATCCCTAAACCAATTTTAGAATCTGGGTGGCAAGGGGTGGTTGCTAGATGAGGATGAATGGCTGAGAAGGCATACTGTAATTGAATCTGGCTTGGAAGAAACGAGTTTGTTTGGTTTTGTTGGTTTGGTTTTTGGTTGGTTTTGGTGGTTTTTTAAGTTTGGATAGCTTTTTTGCTTTCCTCTGTTTGGCTTCTGACTGGTAAAAGGGAAGTGAGGAAGCACTCACTCCACAGAAAGACGAGTTCATCCGCAAATGGAATATGTAATACTCCCTTTTAGGGGTTCATTGATTGTTAGTGACTTACTTGCTCTTCTAGAAAAAAAGAATACAGCAAGTAACAATCTTCCTAGCTAGTCAGTCTGTAGTAACACTTTGGATCCGAAATCAGGGGAATCCAAGAAGTGGGAAAGAAGCTAAGGCAATGCTGGGATTCATGTGCTTAGAAACTTGAACATTGAACTCCCCCAGCAGCTCTTGCACAGGCAAGTAGCACATAGTGAACCTGAAGCAGTTCCCCCCTGAAACAGGGGAAGAAATAAATTTCATAAGAATTGTCCAAAGGCAGGCAGCAGCAAGTGGGGAAAAGGCAAAACTAGAGTTTTCCTCTCTTCCCTCTGTGCTTATTGTGCAAGACAGAGCAGATACAGGAAAATGTGAAAATCTGAATATAGTATTTTGGCATGCCACATTTAGTTGTTGTTCTTAACTGTCTTTACTATTACACAGTGACACACTCCACAACATGCTTTTGTTTGTGCTCCTTCAAAGAAAGACGCTTTGTAAAGCAGCAACAATTCAGTGTGCCACAACTTCCCTTCAGAGTTTCAAAGTTGCCACTGGTACTGCTGAAAGATAATTCACCAGTAATGGCAAAAAGGTTTACTGTCACATAGGAAAACATTTCCAGAGCAGATCTCATCCAGATCTGCCAGATGATTACTTTTTTGGTGGTGCTGGCATGGGGGTTTCTCTTTTAAAAAGTTGGTGGGAAAGAGAATAGACTTAGAAATAAGAGGAGGTATTACAGATACCAGGAAAAGGATTCAAATTGTCCCTGATAAATAAGAGAACTAGTCCTATATAAACAAGTCAATATGTCATAAAAATATGGTCAAGGGGTTTTCTTCACAAGGAGAACTATAGTGGCATTAAATGTTAATTAAAAAATAAATTACATGCTGCTCTTCCTTAAAAAGAAAGAAAGAAAAAAGGCAAATAATCTGGCAGGTCCTAGCAGACAAAAAGAATCTAGAATGAAGGAGGTACATAG
This sequence comes from Falcunculus frontatus, assembly GCA_013398115.1. Classification (NCBI taxonomy): domain Eukaryota; kingdom Metazoa; phylum Chordata; class Aves; order Passeriformes; genus Falcunculus; species Falcunculus frontatus. The sequence continues at coordinate 39,536 of VZRV01001945.1, forward strand.
AGATGTTATGTACCTTTGTGTATTTATAAGGATCTTATGCTCTTTTTTAATTCAGCTTGGTTTGATGAGATCTCTGAGAATCTTGACCACAGAAAGTCTGACATGCAAACAGACAGAAGTGCAAAGAGAATTGAGAAGCTCAACAAGGGCTGAGGAAAATGACCTGTGACAAAAGACTGAATGAGTTAGGCTTGTTTCTCTACTAGAAAAAAAAATAAGGGCAAAATGTTGAACATTTCAAATATATCTTTTTTATCCAAGTATTATTGCTGAGGATATTGTTTCAGATGTCAATGTTTCTTTGTTTTGTGATAGCGCTCAGTCACCACTTTCCACATCACATATGTTGGTTTCCAAAGATACTGATGAATACGTGGTTCTCCATGTCCAACAAAGGACAAAAGAAAATCAATGTAACTGACTATGCAAAAATCTTAGGGAATAGTCAGAAGAACTTTCTCACTCTTCAGGTAAAGAATTGCTAGGCTACCAAAAAAACCCACATCCCTGTACAATCTCCTTCACCAGGACTTTTGATGAAGTTGGATGAACGGCTAGAAGGGATGGCTGAGTTTACTTCAGCTGGCCTCTGTGTAGGTGGTTTGACTAAGGATCTGCTGAGGTTTTCTCCAGCCCTACATTTCAACAGATAAGGAAGGAAGAAGTCAGTCTAAAAGGTTCCATTACCTTTGAATGCTTCTTCACTTAACAGTGTTATGCAAAGCCTGTTCCCTCCTGGACTTTTCTCCTTATTGGTGATGGTCTTGTTGTACTCATCTTTATTATAGAAAAGATGAAGATAGACAGAACTCTATGCAGAAAACAAAGTCTTTGGTCAGAGCCCATGCAGGCAGGACAGCCACAGGCCAAAGGCAAAGCATGAAAAGAGACATTTTCCCAAGTTTCCCTCTCCATCTTTCTCTTTTATCTTCCTTTGCTCTTGCAACAATAATGTCCAGCATTTCTCAGCAGACTTCCCCCTATATTAGAGATTCTTTCCCATTAGTTTTTCTTTTCCAGGATGTGAGCATGTTTGCATGAATTCTAGCTAAAGGGGCTATAGTATGTAGGAGAGAAGATTTCCTATGAACATAACCTCTCCTGTCTAAAATCTTTACGTAACCCGAGGTCATAAAATAGATGATCAAGAATTGAAGATGTACGGCAGTGTGTCTCAAACATTTTCAGAATAATAAACTTAGATAACCAGCATGGCTCCAAAATCCCTATGAATATACACTATCACCATTTTCATCTTATCTCAAATTGTACTTGAAAAGGTCCAAAAATGGATGCCAAATTGTTGCAATTATTAGTACCTATACAATTTTATTAAAAAGTGATTTATTGCAAGAACTGTTAGGTCCTACACGTAGTGTCAATCTTTTACAAGACAGGAACAGGCTATGCAATTTTCAACTTTTATGTTAAAACTGTATGTAGAGTTAAAAGTACCCACTTATTTTGGCTCTACCATGGTCAAATTCATCTCCCTCCCTGCAAAATTAAAATGAACTTAGAAACTTATATGGTTCTTAATTTTTTTGAGATGTTTTTCTTCTACTGCTCATACTTTGACACACTCAAAAAAATAATAATACCCACTATTTACTTTTTAGTAAATATTTTCCTTTGTAAGCTGACAACAGTCTTGCTGATAGTGGATACATCATTGAAGTTTACAGTTGCCACTAAATATTTGTGGATCAGTGGTCATAACTCTATAAATCTTAAAACTTGCTGTTTGAGAAAAGGCCCATATCGAAATGTCTCTTTCTACAACAGTCAACTTAATATTTTGAGTGGCAATTTTGTTTCAAAGTCTTTTTTTTTCTTTGGTTGTGGTTTTGTTTGTTTGTTGTGAGATTTTTGCTTTTGGGGTGGGGGTGGGTGGGTGGGGGTGGGGGTGTGTTATTGTGGGGGTTTTTTAGTGAAGCAAGTCACCTATTTTCCTGAATTGAATGTTTATTTTCTACCGGATGGTACTGGATGCCAACTTGCAACCTTTATCTAAAATATATTGCATCTCCAGGGATGTGAGGCTACTTGTAAAAATTCGACTGGAATGAATAAGCACAGAAAAGTTTGTAAATACACAGCAGTAAAAGAATAAAAAGTAAAATACATTTTACTGTGGAAGGTAAACATGCACCACAACTACTTTTTCTTGAAAGAATAGCATGAGGTCAACCCCTGCAATTTTATAGCTGCAAAGAACATGAAGAAGAAAATTTGTCATAAATTCACCATTCAGCATTTGTAAAGATAAGTGAAAGGAACTCCTAAAGTTGAACACACACTCTCTCCTAAAGAAAAGATGAATGCAGAAGGTCTCTGCCTCTGTTTTTGCACTAAAATGTTAATGCAAAATTAATAGTATGTACAAGCTCAAGTTAAACAGACAATTACTTACACATGTGCTTATGTTATATTCCCTTGGGTGGTCCTGCTTGATTCTGTGAAACTATTCATGCTAACAGAGTTAAGCATGTGTACTCACAGGAAGAGAGTCTGAGGACTGATAAATAAATCCTATTATGTAATATCTGATAAAGTTGTTTTTATACCAGTATCAAGCTTAAGGAAAAAGAATGCACATTACTGGGCCAGATCTGAGTTCACTGTCCTGTCACAACCGTCTAGAGCTAGATACTTCAGAGAAATTTATAGGTACACCATATTGGGAGATATGGGATTATTTTTGCTCACAGTAGCCTTGTATCTCAATAAATTCTTGACTCCAAAGCCTTTCCAAGTCAGCAAATTCCATAATCCACAGTGGGTTGTTTTTTTATTAAAAAAAAAAAGAATAGCTGATAGGAACCAGAAACTTCCTTGCAGCCACCTTCTCATCTGTAAGAAGATGCCCTCATGCTTTTCTGTTACCAGACTGAGTGTGTAGTCATTCCAAACTTAATGTATCGGTTGCAATTGCCCTGACACACTTATCATGGCACATTAGTGTGCCCACTTTGTCAACCTTTTTTATTTAATAATTTCTCATGTAAGCATTTTTTTTCTATTCTCCATTCTTTTCCTTGTTCTAAATTCATTCTGAAATGGAGGTTTTAGTGTTGTATGCTGTTTCAAAAATAAGCTACAGAACTTAGAATCACAGAATTATAGATTTTTAAGGGGTTGGAATGGACATCAAAGATCATCTAGTCCCAACCCACCCTGCCATGGGCAGGGGCAATTCCCACTAGACCAGCTTGCTCAAGGCTTTATCCACCCAGTGCCAGGGCTGGGGCAACCACAACCTCCCTGGGCAAGCAGGGATTAGACACTATTCTAGTGTCTAGTCACCCTCAAAGAAAAATTTGTTCCTATTACGCAACTTAAATTTCCCCTCTTCTAGTTTGTACCCATTACTCATTGTCCTATCACTACAGTTCCTGATGAAGAATCCCTCTCCAGCTTCCCTCTTCCCCTTCAGGTACTGGAAGGTTGCTATGAGGTCTCACATAACCTTCTCTCTTCTCCAATATTCCTCTCTTCTTGTATACTAATACAATTTTTTGTTATTCCTGGTTTGTTGCATTTGTCTAGGCTGCAAATTGAGCTGGGCAGTGATTGTTCAGGTCCGTTTTCTTTGCAGATATCATTGAACTGATGTGTGTTTTAGCAAGGCATGTTACTTCTCTGTGTGAACATCAAGCTTCGTTTGAAACGCGCTTATCTGCCTCTCTAGCGTCTCAGAACTGGAACGAAGCCGGTCAAGGTTCATTACTGGCTGAAGTGTAACTTGCAAATTTAACCCAAACTTTTTAAACGGGAATTCAGCTTAAGAGCAGCGTCCAAGTAGCAGCTCAGGTTCTGGTGTTGCCTGCGTCTGGTTTTCATTTCCAAGGGGGACGGCTGCCTCGCTCTGCCTCAGGCGGCGGCGGCTGCTGAGGGGTGGCACTGCGGTCCGCTGGCTCCTTGGCACTCGCTGAACCACGGCACTGTACGTCTCGCCTCTTTCGCTATCTGTACCTGTAACTTTCCACAGCTGCTTGGCTTTGGCCGTTTGGGTTTGTTTTTTTTTTTTTTTCCTCTCCTGTTTTCAAATACGGAGTGGCACGGTGTTTAGGAGCCTTTAGGAGTTTGGACTGCCGCTGTAAAGCCCTGGAGGGGAAGGACGAACGCCGGGGCGACCCCCTCCTGGCGAGGCAGCAGCCGACTTCCATTGCTCGCAGCACTCGGCAGCAGCGCGGCTGCTTCCCCGTCCTCCGCCCTCACACCGCCCCGGCATTTTTCCTTCCGCAGGATGGAGGCTCGCGACGCGCCGGCAGGTTACCGCGCACAGCGCGCGCCCTTGGCGCCACTCCCGCGCGCTGCGCCCCGCGCATGCNGCCTTAGGAGGGATCTGGGTCTCTGCGCTTGCGCTGGCTGTGGACGCCGCGCGTGCGCGTTGGGGCCGGCGGCGGGCGCGCGGAGGAGCTCGGGCCGGGGGCGCTCCGGGAAGGCCGCTCGGGTGTCCGTCCGTCCGGGAGCGTGCGGCCCGCCGGCTCCAGCCTTCAGAGTTTCCTCCCGGAGCAGGCGTGCTGCCCGCTGCCGCCGTGACGCAGGAGAAGTCGGGGAGCGACGCGAGGAACCGCCAGGATGAAGCTGGTGAGGAAGGACCTGGAGAAGGATAATGCGGGGCAGGTGACGCTGATCCCCGAGGAGCCCGAGGACATGTGGCACACCTACAACCTGCTGCAGGTGGGTGACAGCCTCCGCGCCTCCACCATCCGTAAGGTGCAGACCGAGTCGTCCACGGGCAGCGTGGGCAGCAACCGCATCCGCACCACCCTCACCCTCTGCGTGGAGACCATCGACTTCGACTCGCAGGCCTGCCAGCTGCGGGTCAAGGGCACGAACATCCAAGAGAACGAGTACGTGAAGATGGGCGCCTACCACACCATCGAGCTGGAGCCCAACCGGCAGTTCACCCTAGCCAAGAAGCAGTGGGACAGCGTGGTGCTGGAGCGCATCGAGCAGGCCTGCGACCCGGCCTGGAGCGCCGATGTGGCAGCCGTGGTCATGCAGGAAGGGTTGGCTCACGTCTGCCTGGTCACCCCGAGTATGACGCTTACTCGTGCCAAGGTGGAGGTGAACATCCCCCGCAAGCGGAAGGGGAACTGCAGTCAGCACGACCGGGCGCTGGAGAGGTTTTACGAGCAGGTGTTGCAAGCCATCCAGAGGCATATCAACTTCGAGGTGGTGAAGTGTGTACTGGTGGCTAGCCCAGGCTTCGTGCGGGAGCAGTTTTGTGACTACATGTTCCAGCAGGCAGTCAAGACTGACAACAAACTTCTGCTGGAGAACAGGTCCAAGTTCCTACAGGTAAGGAGCTAAGCAGTCACCAGAGTGGGTAAAAAGAGGCTTATGAGTTGTGTGTGATAGTAAAAGGTAGTTACATAGGAAATCAATCATTAAAGAAAATAAATTTCTGAGTGAGCATCATGAGGAAATTATTCTCATGCCTCCCAAACTTATAAGGGAGTTGCCATGGTACAAGGATGGTTCCCGCCTAGGATACCTTAATGTGGTGTAGAGAAAGTATTAGATATTTCAAACTCCCTGTAAAGGCATATTTACTCTTCAATTAAGTGTGAAGTGCAAGTTGGAAAATACTTTGCACTATTACTCTGTCATACTGTATAGCATGCATGTTGAATAACAGTTTTCTTAAGATGTTTTTTTAAAAGTACCTGGATGTGGTATAGGTTAGTGAATTTTGTTGTTAGTTTTGTACTACATAGTTAAAGGCTGTGCTTTTTTCCTTGTTTCTTAGTCGTCTCACTGATTGAGTGGGTGGGGGTGTTAGCCTTATACCAAAATAGGCATATTCAGAGCCTGAAATAAGTTTTCATAAGGATACTTGTATAATTTTTTGGTTGGAGTAGGCCTGTAATCTGAGGACAGGGGCAGTGAAGTGTGTCCCAGTGCTTAATGGTCCCAGTATTTAATAGACCCCGTGCCACCAAGAAGCTTCCTTTTCCATGTGTAGCCAAGTGGTAAGAGTGAGAAGTTTTAATATACTTCACAGCTTTGCAAGCATAGTAATTACGCAGCTAGAGTTGATGCTTTTACACTATATGCCTGCAGTCTTAAGGGGCCTTCCTCTTCCTGAATGCTTTAAAAAAGAGACTTAGGTCTTAGTTTCTTAGTAGTTTCAAGTAGCCTTACCTTGGGAACTGTTGAGAGCAACTTGCATATTTAACCCAGCCTTTGATAAGAGAGACAGTTTTCTTGTGCTTCTTGAAAAGCCGTTTAAGGGATTTGGTATAGGCTTTGGGTAGCAGGAGAGATTCTTTAAGAAAAGAATCATGTGTGTTTCAAGAAGGAGATAAGTTCCCCAAGTAACTGTCAAGATCATTATTACATGTCATAGAGGATGTTTGTGATTGGTTAATTAGGAAAATGGTCCTTTTCCTTTAAAAACACCAAACCTTTGGCTTTGTTTTCACTCTAGGTCCACTCTTCCTCAGGACATAAATACGCACTGAAGGAAGCACTCTGCGACCCAGCTATAACTAGCCGTCTTTCTGACACTAAGGCAGCTGGTGAGGTCAAAGCCTTAGATGACTTCTATAAAATGCTGCAGCACGAGCCTGACCGAGCTTTTTATGGGCTGAAACATGTGGAGAAGGCCAATGAAGCCATGGCCATTGATACCCTGCTGATCAGTGATGAGCTTTTTCGGCACCAGGATGTGGCTACGCGTGCCCGATATGTTAAATTGGTAGATAGCGTACGGGAGAACATGGGCACAGTACGCATTTTCTCCAGCCTCCATGTGTCTGGAGAGCAGCTGGGCCAGCTGACAGGAGTGGCAGCCATCCTGCGCTTTCCTGTTGCTGAGCTCTCTGACCAGGAAGATGAATCTAGCTCTGAAGAGGATTGATAACAGTGACTTCGTTCCACAGTTTCTTTTCCATGTCATGTTGAAATGACGTTAGAGGCCCTCCCAACCTGAATACTGTGCGCAGCTGTACCATGACATGTAATTATAAGGTTTTAATAGTAAACATATACATACATTTATATAGCTTTACTCAGCACACTACTTGATACCTGATCTATGGTAATAAGTATTGGTATGCTGTGCTGAGCTGACTGTTTTTGCTGTTCTGGACCACCAGCAGTACAAGAAACTAATTTGGCTCCCCCAATGCTGCTTAGTCTGCATATTAAGGCAGACTGCTAACTTAGTGAAATGTGTAGGAAAAAGTAGTAAACTAGCAAGGACAAATTCACGTTATTTCTGTTTAAATGCTTGAAAAGAGTATTGCAAAACAGATATAAACTTCTTCATGGAAGACCTGTCAAAACTGTGCTTGATCTTCATAGGAACTCCCTGTTCTTCGTAAGAAGTGTCAAAGGAATGGGGTCAACATCATCTCTTAGGGCTTTGTGTGGTGGTGTTGTAAGTCTAACCACTTAAATATTTCCGTGAAACACTTGAAGGAGTCTTTTAGGAACCAGGCCCTTTAAGTTAACCATTTCTTCGCTAACATGATAGTAGATGCAGGACAAATGGTGAATCTCAGTGCACCAATTTAATTATCTTTTTGAAGGCTGTTACCTTGGGAGATTTTCCTGAAGACTAACAAGGTGTCATTGGCTGTATTCTGCTAAATTGGCATTATTTAGCACCCGGTTCTGAGAAAGTATAGGAAAAAGCTTAGAAAATCACGATTTTAGTTTCCACAGGGAATCTTTTGATAGCAAATAGCTTAGGTAAGTTTTTAATCTGGTATTCTATTTGCGTATGTCTTCAAAAACATACATAAGCTGTTATACACAAATAATGATGACAAAATTATAAATCAAACTTCAGCTTTTGTGGCAGCTATAAAAAGTGCAAATTGCCTTTTCAATTATTTGATCTGCTCAAAGTTCTGAGAGTCACAAAGAGGTTTGTGTCTTCACTGCGCAGTAAATCGTAGACTGAAGAAACAAACTGCTTTTAAATTCAGGCATAACCTGTGGTTGTATTGTTTCAAACCAAGGTTTGATGGTGTGGCTTGAGTGTGTAAATAGACATTCCTTTAGTAAAACATGGTGGAAGGCAAGAACAGGAACCACAGAAGAATTCTGTAATATGGAAAGTGTCATGGGAGTGGAACATTAAAACCACCTGGGTAGAATTGTTCTAGGAAAATAATTTTTAAAGGTAGTTCCCTATGTTCATGGGTGCCAATCCTTTGAATTTATTATTATTTATTGGTAGCTGAAACATCAGACTAAACTTCTTGACAGGGAAGTACTTCTGAATTAAAGCCATCTCCCCTTTTCTACATTATCCACACAGTCTAAGGAATTCTTGAACAGAACTTATATTAGAGCTATAACACTTCGATTCTTCTTTCACTGAATACAAGCAAGCCCATTGAGACACTTGTTTACAGTCAGCTTGCACACATAAATTATGTTATCTCAGCTTTACATTTTTGTCTTGAATGATGTTGGGTGCCACAAGTCAAAGAAGGCTCAGATAGGCTTTCTTTAGCAGTTAAGACTGCTTAAATTAATTTATTTTTCTTTTAAATATGCCTAAGTTGATTAGACACTTTTCTGCCTAGAAAGCACCTTGATTCCTGCTGTGTCTAGTTCAGTGTAAAAAACGTAGGAAATAAAAGAAATGGACCAGGAAATATTAATTATATGCAGCAAATTATGGCCTTAAACAAACTCATGTCTAAGCAGGTCATTAATTCCTCCAGGCTGTTATAGGATGGTATAGTAGTATATTCCCTTTTTCTAAGTAATGCCAATTTGTTGCAGTTGTACACAAATGATACATTCAAATTTGTAGTACGCCAGAAATTCTTAGCTTATTTCTCAGCAAACTCTCTGAGAGACAAATCAAACTGTTCTTTGGTTGTGGGATGGATTGGTATTTTGTCAGATCAAATTGGCTCCAATTACTCCATTTTAAAGCAAAAGTTACGAAGAGTTTTTGCTGTGTACTACATGATTACAGTGGCGATTTTGTGTTTTGTTCCCGTAGTTACCACCAAGGAAGGAAGTGGCCTTTTTTTTTTGCGTATTCGTTTTTTGTTTCATCTGCTAAGAAAATGTGAAAACAGTGATTCTTTGAATTACTTACACTTAGAATTAAAATTCTGCCATGACTTTATATTTTGTGTATTTTTCTCTTTTTTGGCTATTGCTATCGTGTTGTTAAGTCTCTGAAAGAAATACACATGGAGTTGCCCAAACTATGGAAGGGTGGGATTTTTTTTTTTTGGTAAGCATTTTTGTAGTAAAATAAATATACAATCGCTATGTATACAAATGCATCCTGTTTCAGGAAGCAGCTTAAGGGCTTGGTATTGAAAGTGTGCTGTGTTCAGTAGCTGCAGATGCTTGACCTGGCTAAGTTCCAGGGTTGCTAGCATCTTCCACATTTCAAGGAATTTTGATTAGTTGAAAAGTCCATACTGATGAAGTTGCTTGCTCAATGCACACCTTAGTTTGTGTGTGTAGGTAACACTTGCACAGAAAATGGATGCTATCAGATCAAAGGAGTGAGTGCTAGAGCCATGGGAAAACATCTCTTGTGTCTGTTGTTTGGAACTAAACACACATGAACTAAAAAATATGTTTTGAAGGGTCTCCATTTAGTTTAGGATTATATTGGGACATAATTCTGTGAATTAATAGTGTGGTTTAGCTTCCAGTTTTTCAGTTCCCAAAATGAATGAAGACACATTGTAGGACTCTTTAAAGCTTGTTACATTTGGTAGGAAGAAAGCTTTAAAAAATATCATGAACCCTGATTGATCGTGAACCCTGCTGTGCTATACAATTAATCAAATAAATTTATTCATTGATTCATTTGCCTCTCTTGCAAACTTGTATTTTGGAACAGGCCCCAGTTTCTTGGTTCTGTCACCTTTGGCATTTAAATCCACTTATCATACACATTTTTGTGGTTATCAGTTAGTTTGGTGCAAAATGCAAGGTCACTACCGGGTAGAAACCAAAATAATCCTACTAATTGCAAGGCAAAATAAAAGATAACTCTCAGTAAAATTGTAAAACATTTAACAGTATTTGATTAGGGAATTCCTCATCTCCCTCCTCCTGTCTTCACCCTTCTATAAGTACAATGCTAGTAATAAATGATCTTTGGACCACCAGTCTACTGAGAGTCCATAGCTCTCCAGTTTAATTTGTGATGGGACTAGGCACGATGTTTTTTAAAGCTGTATAAATGTCTAAAGTAATTTTCATTTGCTACTGTTGTCTCATAGGTTAAGTATTTTAAAACTAACTTACCCTTTGAAAATTTGTTATAACTTCTGAGCTGCTGACCTTGGTTTGCCTTGTTCGGTGAAGGTATATTATAGCTCACTTCTCACTGGATTGTTACATCTCTTGAGCCTCTCAAATTTCTTTCTGGAAGCTGGATTATACATCCAGAATACTGTACTGTCATATGCATGTGTCTCTTTTAGATCACCCAGTCCATTCACTTCTCTTTTTCCAGAAAATAAGCCTGTTTTATAAAGGAATAGACACTGAGTTTCGCAGGAAAAACACCCATATTCTCGGAATGTGTTTTTATTTTAAGCCATATTTCTACAGTGTGTGGTCTGTTGCTTCAACAAAAGGTCTAAGAAAGCAATTTTTAAAATGTGAAGCAGCAATTAGAAGGTCTGCAATTAGGCATCCTTGTTTATAACTAAAATTGGAATCACTACAGGAGACAGTAACAAAAAAGGAATGACTTCAGAAATGTACTTAGTTATGTCATTTTTAGATACAGCAGAACTTCAGACTTGATTTTTTTCCTTACACTGGTTGCTTTAATCTGGAGATTTCTCAGTTCTGATTTGGTTTAGCAGATAGTAAGGAGCGAATGGTGACAGGGCAATACAGTAGATGGTTTCCAGTATCTGTGTTGCTCCTGTAATGGCCACAACTTGCTTTTAGGGACTGTCTCATTCAGATTTTGTGTGGAAAAGAAGTATTTTGAAATGTCGTTGTTCTGCAAATATAGGGTTAAGAAAATGCCTAACCATTTGGGTCTTGTGATAATTGTGATTCTTAATTCAAACTCCAACAGAGGTTGAGCCTGGGCTTTTTCAGCAGTGGAAAGAGTAAACACAGGCTGTGAAGCTTCTTGTGTGACAGTTGCCCAAAGACTTGCTGAATAAGTGTAGTGTTTAGTCCTGCCACATTTTTTATGCTTGACTCAAGTAGGGCATTGACTTGGATTTGAGGATAACTGCTTGCATGATACAGAATGTAAAGGAAAGAAATGTCTTCAGTCTAACAACCAAACAGCATATCCCCTGTGAACTCATTCACTTGACTGTTTTAGAAATGCTTTATAGCTTTTCTGTGAAAAAATTGACTTCTTAGGTGTCTTACCCTAAAATAAATTGTGAGGAAAAGGTTTCTGAAATCATAGTTGGTTTTTTCTGTTGTCTGAAAATAATTCTTCCTTTTGTCCCACTTGAGGACTGTATAAGAAACAGAGGGGAGTGGTATCAGAGCAGCCCTTTCTTCCAAGCCACTGTCTTCTGGGACATGCAACATGAAGCAGCAACTTTCAAGCCCTGCCAGCTCCTGTCAGGTTTTGCTATATCAATCTTTAATTTATTGCCCTCTTTTTGGGAAATGCTACATTCACAGCTAATGTAATTGCTGTCATGCTGCTCTAATAATTACTTAGAAGTCAAATTAGAGCTGATCATGAATCCTCTGGCAAAGTAGCTGTTCCATTAGAGAATGTTAATTAGTTGAAACCAGTCCTCCTTTTTAGGAATGTGCATACCAGACATGATGGGAAGTGTTTTCTCTGGTCCAAAATGGAATTCCTAGTCAAAGCCAAGCCTGGAATAGCGAAGAAAGAGTGTAGGTAGGGGTTTAAGAAGTAATACAGAGCAGACGATAGAAAGCTTAAGACCATTTTCTCTTTCATAGTTAACACTAGGCTCCCTTTTCTGTCAGTGTAATTGGTAAGCACACCTTCCACATTGAACAAATAAATATTTTTATATCTTGTCTGAGATGTCAGAATCACAACTGGCTCAGGCATGATATCTCATGGGATGAAGGAGGCAATTTTCAGACTTCTGGTCTGAGCATAAAAGGAAAATAATTGAAAGCTAGGACTGTTCCTACCAAACACACTTCAGCTGTAGTCTTTTCAGAAAAAAGCCCTGAATTCCATGTTTCAAAAATATTTTGGACCTGATGGCTACCAGCAAATCTGCTTTTGAAGATGAGCAGATTCTTTCCCATGCAGTACTTTTTGTTTGATTAGAACAAATACTTTTAGCACACCTTTCGCTGAAAGGGGTTCTGTGCAAAGGTTTGTGTGTGTGTGTGTGTGTATGCAGTAAGAAAAAAAGTTAACTTGACTCTTGGCTTGTAGTTGCTTTGGTAGCTGAAGAATTGGCTCAGGATGCAGGGTTGATAATTATCTTCAGGAGTCGAAGATTTGTTTACTGTAGGAGGAACTTGGTAGCAAGTGATAAATTCCGGAAGTCTGACAGTTGTTGAATGTACATGGATGTTTCCTTCAATGGTTTCTGAAGCTCTGAAAGCTATAGCAGGTTTTCTTTGACCGGCAGTGTTCTGTCTGGTGACTCCAAGCGTTTTAGATAAATAGTTTAGTTTAGGTGTCAGAGAAATTAATTGATTGCATTTGTTTATCTTGCCCAAACAGGTACCATAAGACCACTTCCATTTGATAAAGAGAACTGGTATATCCCATGTAATTTATTCCTCTCCTGAGTGGAAATTGCTGTTCTGAGATAGGCTGTCTAGGAGAAACTGAAATGGATTTTGCAGAAACGGTGCTGGGTGAACATTGGCTGTGTGCCAGGACAGTCAAGTCTCCTGGGGCATTGGCCGCCCTTGCAGCAGGGCTGTGTGTAGGAGCTACTGGGACATTAGTGGTGAGAGGCAGAAAAAGAGCAGCTGTCTCCTGAGGGACCTTTTCCAAGTTCCAGAGCTGTGAGGAAAGATGAAAAGCTATGGTTTAATGGAAAACATGAGAGGCTGTTTTGAGTATGTGACTTCTTCCCCAAAGAGAGACACAGTGAATGTTTGGAATATCTGTATTTAGTTCTAACAAGTCGTGCTCAGTTGAGGGTAAGATGCCAGCTGATGTGATTAAGCTCTGTGTGTGTGTCTGCAGGAGAGGAGCTTTGAGCCTGAGACAGAGACTGGAGATATTGAGACCTTGCTAATCCTCTCACTATGGAGTAATTTCTGGCCACCCTGCTATTGCTGTATCTGAGGCTTGTGAAAGACTGTCTTTGTTTTCCTTTCATACCTGTCTGAAAGCCACCTTCTTTTTCAAAAATACTGCTTTGTGAAACAAACACCTCAACTGTGTCGTGTTCGCAGTCTGTGTGATAAGCAAAGGGAAAATTTCTTGTCAGACATTAAGAAAAACCCAAACCAACAGAAGCTGATTGAAATAAACCTTACAGACTTTTTGAGAGGGTACCTAGTAAGAAGAAAAAGAGAAAGACAGATGAAACAATATGTAACAAAGTTTATTGGTGGTTTTTTAACAGTTTTTCAGGTCATTTCAGCGACGATAAACAGACTAGTGGGTCAGATCAGTCAAATGACAAGTTTTTAGACCTTTTCCCTAGAAATCCCCAGAAATCAGCTATTAAAACTCCATTAGTGCATAGACAAGCATTGTGATCTTGGTAAATTATGATGGCCTAAACTGTTTCAAGCTGTCTATATTTGATTTATCCAAGTGTAGATTTGCATGGCCCTGTGTATTTTTCTTACAAGACAAAGTGTTTTGTTATGAACAAAGATAACTGTTCAGAAAAAACAAAATGTTCAAAATTAATGCTGACAACTGAGTCCAACCTTTCCTAATTTTGAATACTTGTCTTGTCTAAATAGGTTATACAAATTTATAATTGACTTTTTTTTTTGAAAGAGTGTGGAAATTGTCACTGAAAAAATGCTTAGGGCTTTAGGCAGTAGTAATTTGAATTTGAGCTTTTTGCTTATTTCTAGAACATTTTTAAAACTGCTTTGTTCCCTACTTAAAGCACTTTTATTTTGACATAAGAGCTGGCAAGAAATAAATGTATGTTAGAGAGCAGAAAGTTCCTGCTGCTGAAAAAATGAGAAATTGGAACAGCCTTCCAGTCAGAAAAAATCAGAGCAAAAGGTCACTTTTATATGGAATTTGTTTACCCTGAAAAATATGATGTAGTTGCCAGCAATAGATAGGAATCAATTCAGCAGTCCTGTACCCATGCTTGGAACAGAAGCAGAGCACTTGCTGTTTTCATTTCAGCCGAGCATTATGTTGCCCGGTTTATATCTGTTCAGTTCTTAGCACATATGTTCACACTACAGCTCGACAATCACACCAGATTGCACCACAGCATTGACCTCCTGTCAGACAGGGATTAGCTGTCTGAGCTAATGATGCAAAAATGCTTAGATTAGGTGTCTGATAAGGGTTTAATGAGTACTTTCCTTTCCATCTCTGCCAGTTAGATGTCCTCCAGCATCAATAAAGGGTATTAAAAAATAATTTTTGAGTGTTTTATCTATAAACAGGCATTTGACTGAAGTCACGGATCATTAAATGTGTTTCCTTTAGAAAGCATGTTTTCTCCAGTAGTTCTGAAGTGAGCAGCTATGAGCTGGTCCTCTATCTATCAGCACAGCTTGGTGAAGTCTGTTTCATACAAAGGCAACTGTGGTATCCAAAGAGCTGTAGACCAAAGAAGAATAAAAAGAGTTCACCATCAGCACTGCTGTGCTGCCTCATAGCTGGGCAGGAAGAAAAAGCTGGAAGTGATCTGCCAGTCTCTGCTGCTGAAGCTATAGTTGAGGTGCTACTTGCAAAAGACTAATGTTAAATCTGTGGTAAGGTAGCACATATTTGCAAGAGGAGTGTTATGGGATATAAGTTGGTGGCACAAGGTTCATTTGTACCTTTTTACGAGGTCCTCTTTCTAACACTTGCAGCTCCTGTTCACTTTAGAAGACTGAGTCACTCTTAAATGACCCCAAAATTGACCTTAGTTTTGCAAACTTCAATTTAGATTGGACAATTTCCTCACTATTAAACTTCTATGGTACTTCTGTGAGGGTGATGCAGATGTTTGAAAGAAAGAGTAACAGATTCTTTATGGAATTTCTGGTGTCTCAAGGATACTTTCAGAATAGGCCTGGTCCAGATAAATATCTTTAAAATCATGGGTGTACTTCAGTGCTGTGGGTGGGAAATGAAAGTTATTAATGCCAGTAATTCATGTAGAAAACTCTATCTTAAACTGCATCTAAAAAACAGGATGTTTTTCTACCTCTAGAATCCAGTTCTAATTTTCTGGGGGGAAACAAACCTTCCTTTTATAATCTCTTCATGGCTGGTTCCAAATTTCCCTGAATTGTTTATTGACTAATAAAAAAGAAAATTTGCAGTAAAAAGACCTAGGATTAATTTTGCAGTGCTTTCAACTGGTTTACCAGAAAAATCCCTACAGCAACGGCACAGCAAAAGAGATGTTCATGCTCTTACTGATACTTGAGTTCCAGAATCTTTAAAAATGAGTAGATATGGTTGGTGATGCGTGATAATCTAAAGTTTTCAGTGTGTTGCCGATCAGCATTGATAATTCATGATGAAGTGGCTTTTGGAGAATTTTATTAGCTTTCCACTTAATAAAAAGTATCGTGACTAAAAAAATATACCACATAAATAAGAAGATTAAAAGCCCATAAACTTTTACTGCAGTTTTAAAAATTGCTTTATATTCCAACTGCACTGTGAAATGCCAATGAAATAGTCACCAATCTTGACCATATCCTATTCCAAACATGTCACTCATAATTATTTTAGGGAATAAGTTTCTTGCTAGAGGTGCATCTTATTTCAGCTGCATGATACTGATGGAAAGTTAGCATTTTGATTTTGTCTTTTTCTCTCGTGATCTCAGATGAACACTGTATGCCGATTCCTGGGTTGCTGGTACAGGAATCCATTTACAGAAAGTTCAATTTTATCTGTTGCCTGTAAATTGTGCTCACTTCACAGGTAGACTGGAGATGAGTTACTATCATATGACACATCAAGCTTGTGAAAGTCCTTGTGATTATCTTAGACCATAAAATGAGCTAAGATGCAAAATACCTTTTGCAGCAGTCTTATGAATTGACTAGTGCAATACCAGGTGTTGACCAAATGGATAAACCTTTTTTTTCTTAGGGTGCAGTGTCTTTCATGATGTGTGTGTGGTTTTTTGTAGCCTTTACTAGGTTAGGCAGCTATTTTTGTGGTTAAGTCCACGAAGATTGGATTTAATGATCACTGTGTTAATTTGCAGTCCCACATTCTTATCTGCTTGGATTTCTCAGTTAGAAGTGCAAACTTTATGTTATCACAGAGCCATGTTCTTTAAATTGTCCAGTGCAATAAAAGATTTCTTATCACAGTTAATTCATAGGTAGAGACGAGTAAGGAAGCAGACTGGCTGAGGATTATCTTCTCTTTTAGTGAACAGTCGTAAATTTCAAACCAGGAGAGCTCTGTATGTCTTAGTAGAGAGTCACTACTGTGATTACCCGTGCTTGCTCATGCTTGAAACAGGCTCAGGATTTTGCTGTGAGCAGGTCAGACCTGATCTGTGCAAACAGACAGTGCCTGCTCCCTCATGCTCTTGCAGGACAGGCTAGCTTTCCCTGCGGGCATTTCAGTTCTGTGCAGTTGGGGATGAAGAGTCATTTCCATCTTGTGTGAGAACACTAACATCTGGGGACCATTCATGGTGAAATTCCACCATTTCAACAAATACGTGGCTTATTTTCCATTATTGCCTGTAGCAATCTCTTATCAACTATATTCTCACTGTAGTAATTTACTGCTTACCAATAGGAGAAGAAGTTTAAAAAAACCCTTGAATAATATTATTGACAATATATTTGATGCATTGCAAAGAATTAACATATGCAATAGGAAAAAGGAATTATTTGGTTGGTGGTTCCTATTTTCAGTCCAAGCTCTATGTCTAGCAGTTTTAAACTTCAGAGTTTGCCTTTAGCAGCAGTATGTTTTATCTCTTACTCTCCAGTTCTACTCTCAGAAAGCTGCACATGCAATTATTGAATTTTTTTAAAAATTGTTTAAACTTTGCTAGGATGCTTAACATTAGTGAAAGTATTTTCTGTGTTAGACTGTTGTAGTATTTCCATGTGTCTTTTAAATGGAGTTCAGTTTTGTGAATATTCTTTTGATTTACATTTTTTCTGGAAGCTGTTAGCTTTATATAACAAATTTGTCTGAAGAATAAACTAAGTCTTAGTGCAAAGAAGCACTTCAAAGTTTGAGTTTTCAGGTCTCTGCTGTATTATGGGACTACATACTGTAAACAGGGAAACAGAACTCTACTTGATGTAGCCATGACATAAGAAGCTGCAGAAACATAGTGGTTTCCTCTTACTATACTAGAACGTGGTTCAGATAAAAATGAATTTTCTGTTGTGTTACAATGAAAATTATCATAGATGGTTTATTATGAGAAATAATAGGTAAGTTGTCTCTAAACATCTTGACTGTAGTGTTCAAGTTGATTTTTTCTTTTAATATACGTGTCTGAGATTTTTTTCTGAAGTGTGTCTATGTTCCACTTGTCTCTGTCATTTTTGTTTGGTCAAGCTTTCTGCTTGCTTTTGGGGTTTTTTCACCCCCAAATTACTGCATAGCAAAATTGTATAAGACCAAAGGAAAAACTAGATATTTGTAAGCTTCCATCTTTTCCCTTCCATTGCACTCTAAAAGAAATTGGATCACAGCTGATTTGATATTGATGCATTTTATAGAGACAATCTATGTTTTTGTCATACTATATAAAAGCTGGCTTAGATTTAAGTTCTGTGGTGCTCTAGGTAGCTGGGTGTGAGTGGGTATTTTGCACTTCCTTTTGGAGTGCAGGATATTTGCACTTCCTTTTGGAGGATTTCTTCTGTTCCTGAAGCCATGAGTGATTTGGTTGAGAGCAAGCCAATGATTATGCTCAGACCAAGGTGATGGAAGACAGGAGTTTGTAGTCACTGTGAAGTAAAGAAATGGAAAAAGCTGTGTTAGCCTTAAGACTTTGAGAAAAATTACCTGACTGTCTCTGAAAACAACTGGGGGAGGAAATGAAAGAGTCAAGGAACCAAGTCAGCTAGGCAAAAAAAAATTGTTCTTCATCCATGTTACAAATGGAGTGATGTACTTCACTTGTATATGTGAAACACCAATATATATTATTCATATAAAACAGTGAGTTGACCAAATTCAGTGGTTTAACAGGATTTGATGACAAAGTACACTTGACTATTAACAGCGTAGAGGGCAGAGCCAGATAAAGCTGTCAGAGAGACCCTTCTGTTGTGTCATCAGGTTCAGAAAGGACTCCCTTGCTTTCTAAATTCCTCTCAGAGAGGAATCAATCTAGGTGCAGCTAGATCGTCTCCTGGTTCTAGACTTGGCCAATGTTTATGTCTAGAGGACTGTATGTGCACAATCAATCCTTGGTATCACTTAGCTAAGATGTCAGAGTATAGCATGCTGTTAATCACTTACTGAGAATGTGCTGCTGCAGGGAGTCATTCAATTCCTCAAGGAGTAACCATGAGAGGTCCCTTCTCCAGGAGAGAAAGGAGCACACTTGCCATCCTGGCAGGGAGATAGTAGCATGAGTTTTCAGTTAGGCATTATTTTTTTGCATCAGTTCTCAGATTATCACATGTCCCATAATGTTTGAAATGAATTTCTGTCCTGGGGCATTTTATAGACAGTTGGTTTTAAATTTGATGGAGTAGACTGGTGAAGTGTAGGCTTATCAGACAGAGTGACTTGTTTGGGGGCCTTTTCTGGTGCAATGGTTCACATTGTCTTAAAATCTGTTTAGATTTTTTTATATGTAAGTAACAGCACAGTGGCAATGTATCTACCCTCAAAAGTGCATTAATTTGCCTGAAGTGTTTAGCAGCTTTTTCTTGGTTTTGACAGATTTTTTTTTTCAAAGATAGCTTGCAAGTTGCTAAGGAAAAAAACAGGTACAAAGCATGGATTCAAAAGAAACTTAAAAATATGTAGACAATGTTATTTGCAATTCACATTTGAGCACTGACAAGTAGTAATTTCCTCAAATCAAAGAATTCACCAGTGTCATGAGTATTCAGGACTTTCTTTTTCCTTAGTCCCTATATTAGCATACTAAAATTGTGAAAGATGTAGGCCATGTTGCATAATGACAAAAGTCACCAGTCTCCATCTTCTCAAAATAAACCTCCATTGAATCGCAAATGGCACTTCCTGTTGAACACATATTACATTTGACATCTCTGCTTTGAAATTTCTGACAAAATTCTACAGCCTTGCATGTGTTTTTACCCTGAGCTTCAACTCTGAAGTAAACTCTGCGTTGTAAACTCTGTATTTAAAATACATCTCTGATTCAAAGATACATTTACGATAACCAATTGCTAACCTTAATAAAGTGTCACTATGTAAGGATGGTCATACCGTTTTTTTAACCAGATAGTAATGGATTGACCTTCTCAATCGTTTGTGCTACCCATTGCACAAGCCAGCTATGTCTTTGGATTGAGTCATTGGCAGTAAGTTAGAGGAACTATTGTTCTAAGTGACATGATATATGATTTGATAAGATAGAAAAGGTATGGCAGCTATTTGCTTAAGAATAGAAAAAAAGATTAGGTTTGCTTCCTCCCATTAAGCAAGTGTTACAAGATTTAATTTTGTAGGAAACATGAAATGAATACTTAGAAATATTTATTAATTATTTCACATGATAAGAAAAATAACACTCTTGATACTCAATTACCACCATACTTGTTTAAAAGAAAGAGTAAGGTTCATATTGGATCTACTTTGGTGGGGTTTTTTAGGCTAAGAGCAAGAAAATTAGCCTGTAGTACGTAAAGTATGCTTGTGTGGAAAAATGGTCTAGTTAACAGTGTGAAGTCAAATGAAAAATCACCATGGAAGAAGTGACTTTAGTACTTGGTATCTTGTGTTTTCTGCAGCACGAGGTATACTTGACCTACCGTGCTGTTTTCACTACACAATGGAAAGCTTTCAGGACATCAGGCAGCAAAAGTGGGATTCATCATAACTGAACAAGGGGAAAGCTTGTCAAAAACCAAATGAAATGTCCTACTTGACTCTTACTGATGGGTTTTATTTCAGAAAATAAAATACCTGCTCATTTTAACTATGGTTTCTGCCTGAAATATGGGGCTTACACATAAAGCTGTATGGTAGGAAATGAAAGTTCATGAGGAAATGGTCTTTGATAGCAAAGGATGATGGACACTAAGGGCTACAAAAAGGTTGTAGGGACTTGTGTGAAGTGTTGATGGAAGAACTACATCCAAAAGATGGTCTGGAAATCATTGGAGACAAGATGAAGAATTTTTTAGGAGTTGTTTCACTTTCATCAAGCTGCTAAATTTGCTAAGACTTAATACATCTGGACAAGTCGAGTAGCAGACCTCATGAAGTTTTTTGTATGTGACTGCATATTTCTAAGGCCTTTTTCTTTCTTATGTGAGAAACTGCAAAGTGCTAAGGATTGTGATGATGAGAGGACCACTTTCCAAATTTTGAACAAAATCGTTTTATTCTGATGACTGCTAATTGAGTGGAGGACCTATTCTTGGCCTCTGCCATTATATTTCCAAAAGTTTTGCCTGTTGCATTGTGTTATTCATTTGGGACCAAATTACAAAGCGTTGATTCAGTATATTTTCAGACTTGACACTGCAGTATAAAGCTATTTTCCAGCAGAAAATATTTAATACAAAACCGGCAAAGAGAGCTTTATTTAATGGGTTGTACAAAGCATTTAATTGGTTTTGAAAAGCATGTGGCTATTGAATCTGGAATTACTTTCAAATATATATTTCTTGGTGGTTTGGGGGTATTTATCTACTTTTAATAAGAAGTGGTTTATTAATTATTCTGTCTCTTTCCAGAAAGTCAGTCTTTTGCTCTTCAAAGGTTAAAGATTAAAGAAAAAATGCTGGAGGCAAAATTATACAAAAGTTCTTTTGTAGTCCAGAAAAATAAAAGGCTTGATTTAAGCGCTACTGAAAAAGTTTCTGAAGTTGATTTTTTTTATATATACAGCTTTATTTGAAATATGTTGGTATTTAGCCAGGCAGAAGTGAATGCAACAAGAACTTCTGCCTCAGCCTCCTTGGCCTTCCGCATTAAGGCCAGAGCACCGTGGCCCCTGAACTCACAGACAGCAATTGTACAATGCTGTCGTATTTTCTTCCACTTGGCATGTCAGTGGCTAAATCTCTTTTTCATAGGAAAAGGCTGTGTAATACTGCAGTGACATTATCACAAGGGAAGCAAGAAATAAAATGTGTAGATCTGCTGGTCCAGCAAATAATCCACTTTCACATGTTTGAGCCATTATTTCAAAAATAGCTTTTCTATGGGTATGTGTTTGCAAGTAGATGCACATTTAATCTTCCTTGCTACCAGCCAGATGCAGTCCAGCTCTGACCCAAGTCCATGGTGTTGTGTTGGTGCAGCTAAAAGATCCAGCTTTGAGGAGGTTTTATTTCCTGAGGCTCAGTGCTGCGTGTACTGAAGGACACAGTTTGTTCTCTGTGGCTGGCTTGATTCCAGCTAGCTGAGAGCTGCAGCTCAGGCTTGCAGGTGCCAGCACACAGTGCTATCAATTTCCTCAAGTGAAAGAGTTTTCAAACTGCAGAGCATGATATTATTTGCCACCATTTTGAAAATGAGCTTTTGTGGTAGGCCACAGCAATGCTCCCCTCACTGAGTCACATTTACCAGCACCCCACTTGCATCCTTTTATGCTGATTCATTTCATATATTTTCTAAGGTCACGAGACGGGTAGTTTTTGCAACATCAATGTAAAATACTTTTAAAGGCAGTCAGTCCTGTCTTACAATCAGGACCTCTTTCCTAATATCACTTAGCTTTCAGTACATTTTGATCATGTGCACAGTTCCCTGTTGCTGTATTGCACACCTGTGTTGTTTGCAGGTTTTTAAAATATCTTTAACACCATGGATTGCAATATATGTTGTACAAATATTAAGGCAATTTTTTTTCTTTTAATTTATTTTCCAAGACATCTAAATATACGAGAACTCCATAAAGCATTTGAATCTTATTTTAATCTTCATCTTAAATTTCCACATTCTCTCTTATATTCCAGGATGGAGTCAGTCTGATTTTTTTAGCTTTTTTTGTTGTTGTTTTTTTTATTTCCCAGTGTTTTCCAGTTGTGCATACTTACGCAAAATGTTTCTACTTGTTTTGGTGTGCTCCTTGATGCACCTAGACCTGCTTCGTTTCAGTCTCCTGCACAATGAAGATTAACTGATAAAAACTTCTGAAGTGCTGTAGCAGTAAGTGTGAAATGAAACAAAATAACTGTTTGACCACACACTGGCAGGGAGGACTAGTGCACAGCCATTGTGTTAGCCTTGTCCAGTGCTGAGTGTAAATTTCTTCTTTCCTGTTTATGAAAGAAAATATTTGTATTTCTCAGGATAACCCCTATTTATAGAGGATGCAATTATTTGCCACAGACCGTACACAGTTAAAATATCTTAACTCAGTTTATTCTCTTCTCTTGTCTAAGTTGGTCCTTGTGATGTCATTTATTAGGGGTGTTTTGTGGTGATCTATTTTTCATCAGTAAAGAACCAGGTGTTAGGCTTTGTTCTACAGTTTGGGTTATATTTATATCTGTCTGAAGGAAAATAAGGGTGCTGATTCCGTGTCTGTAAGGTTAGAGTGGCCAGCCATGCAATATGCTTGTGGACAAGTCCCAGAAAAATCTAATTTTGCATGGGTTGGAGGCAGAGTAACCATCCAGACAGCACAAACGTTTAGTTAAAAGAACTCATTAAACAAAACAGAAAAAAATTTTACTAGTGGCTACTGGACAAGTATGAGCTACTACTCTAGGTTTGTAATAGAAATAATATTTGTGTTGTCGTCTTGGTGACTGAGTGTTAACCTTTCACGTACAGGTACAAGCTGTTCTAGCAAAGAATGGCACATGCATCGGCTCATGTTCTGCTCAGTGTAAATCAGTAGTGAGAGGGACATTGTCCCAGGTTTTCTGCAGTGCCTCATTTCTTGTAGAGCATAAAGTTAAAACTGGAACTTCAGTTTTAACCTTTGAGAAACATTTATATTCTGCATTTCTGAACTGTGTCAGTCAATTTTGATCTGTTTACAATCATTCTGTTAAGGCAACATGAAATAGTTCGAAATCTTAATTTACCTACATTATTTGTGATTAAGTCAAATACTACGTACCTTATGAAAAAATGTTTTTTCTCTTTAATACCCATAACCCTGAAGAGAATCCTCTCCAACTTCCCTGTAGCTCTCCTTTTTCCACTGCTTCTGCCAATACTCTTCTTAATTCATACACAAGTTAGCTAGAAACAGCAGAGAATGCATGTGTTCTTAGAAACTAGAAGTTTGAAAGAGTTCAGGCTAGATATTATTATTCATATCATTTTCACAGTCACAATCAGTAATATTTTTAAATGTTCTGTATCATTAGCTCCTGTGTACAGTGTTTTCTGTACTAAAAAATGAAGTAAAGCATGAAGGCCAAGTTGCCATAAATCAGTAGATTGTTGTTAGCTAGATGTGTAATGTAGATCACTGTAAACTCCACTTTTCTGTTTACCACCTGCAGATTTGAACATCTTTTTGGGTTGTAAGATTTCTTTTTACAGGATCTGCAGAAAATGCGGCAAGCTACCTTTAAATACATCAATTATTTGTAAGTTAGTTTTACACTGCTTATCACGACCCTTACTTCAATGCAAAAACATTATGCTCGTGATGTTTCAAAGCACACGGAAAACAGAGAAGGCCGTGCAGTATATTTGCATATTAAAATATGCCACACAGTTTGTGTATGAAGTCAAACTTCAAAGCATCTGACTTCTGGCTAAGATAGAAGGGGAAGATAAGAGAACAAAAGGACAGCCATACTGAATCAAATCAAGATGGTGTTTTGTCCAGAATCATGTCTTCAGAAGTACATGTAAGCTGATAGCTACAGACAAAAAGTAACCAAGCAAGCATATGTAATGTTCCTCTTCCAGTTTCCAAGTATCTCCAGCTAAGGGGATTTCCTGAACCAGATGTGCGTTCTGTGTGGGTTGTAAACTGCGCTGGTTTTGTCTTCCATTGAGTTATTTAGATGCCCATTGAGCACATTACATTTAGCCTCCAAAACATTCTTTACCACCAAGGTCTACAGGTCTGTTCTGCTGTGTGGAGTCACCACCTCCTTTTTATTTCTGACCAGTCTGGCCCATCTAGCTTCTTTTGGTTGCTCTTGCTTTATTTTTTTAGAAGAAAGCATTGTTATTGTTGATTCTTATTTGACCTCATTCAGAAGCGTGAGGATTTGGGTGGATGGTAGCAAATAGCTGGCATTTTTTATTCCTCTTCTAGTTTACTTGTTTTAGCATTTCATATTTTCAGCTGTTATAACTATGAGGATTAGAAATGCATGCATTAAAATGATGAGATTTGAGAATGTTGCATAACCAATTCAGGAAGCTTCAGATCATTTCCTGTAATGGTTACAGAGTAAAAATCAATAGTTGTCAATACTACATCACAGTGAGGAAACTCCTCATCTATCAGCCGATGATAAAATGATGGTGGAGGATATCATGATGAAGTGAACAGAGCACAGACTGCACATGTAACTTTTGCTTTAGGAGAAAGCAAATGGGCTGGAATTTGTGGCCTTTAGTATTTCGTATCATGGTATGTGTTGAACATTGTCATAAGGTGGAAAAGGGGAAGGGCATGCCTCTAAAGACCTCTAGAAGGATGTTCTGTCCATCTTGTTGAGGGGGTAAAGTTCTAAGCATCTGAACAGACTTCTGGAGATCATTAAGAGAGAAACTGACAGGGGTAGATTTTGCTTCTGCCTTTATTCCTGAACTAAATAATGAACTTAGTAACTTTAGCAGGTGACTCATTAGTTCTGTTTCATTGTCTAGCAGGTCAACTGTGAGTCTAAATGACACAGTTGCAATCCCTTATATGGTTTGAAAAGTAATAACAGCAATTGCTTTTACTCTGAAATGTACCAAAAGAAGATTTGAACTGATGATAACTTGACTGAATTCCTAAAAATTTGGTTTGTTCATTTTAATTATATTTGAATGACTGAGAATAGGAGAGGAAAACGTCTATTGCACATGAACAGGCATAGCAGAATTTCTTTAAACATAAATGTTTAAGGAAGACAAAATTATTTTCCAACAAATTATTTCCCATCAGGCTGTCAACGATTAATTTTTTCTTATCATTTGCAATGAATATTTTCTGAAGAACTAATCTCTGTTTTGGTTTTTTTCACTTCTTTATATTTCCTGACTCTGACTGAAGGAAGAAAAACTAAAATAACACAAATTAAACTTTTCCTTTTTTGCTGTCCAGTGAAACTGGAAATACCTACTGAATGACAAATGGTCTTCTGTGATAATTTTACTGTGTTAAGCAGGAAATAAGATGCTGAGAGAGACAGATTAGCATTGACCACTTGGGAGCATAATTATAGTAACAAGCTTTCCATGAGAATTTTGTCAACTCAATGGTGAATAACACAGATGTGTTTTAGTAACTGGACATTATTTAGATGCTTTGACATGCAGCAAGTATTGGGTATTTGGGTATTTTTATGTAACTATTAGATGTCAGCAAATGATCATTAAATGCTTCTTTAAAATTAAATGAAACTTGTGTATATTTGTGTTTTTAAGCAGTCTTAATGTTCTACAAATTCACCTAATTTTTGACTCTTGTGAATTAAATATACAGCTCTGCAACAGCAGAGTCAGTGGTCGCTTTTGAAACTGACTTACAGGACAAAGATGGAAGAGAGCACTATAAGAAATAGTAAATAAAGAAAAAATAAATAGCCTTATTTTTATACAGAAGTAGTGTTTTCTTCACTTCTTGATGAGCCTTCCAGTTGGTTGTAGGTATCACTTCAAGCTGGATTTTTACCCCATCTATCAAATTTTTCTGAAACTCGCTGTACAGTCAAACTTCTGCAGTATCTTCCTTGACAATGATCACTGAACTTTAGGGTATGGGAAATCAGTCATAAGAAGCATTTGCTCTCTTGATTGATCTCTTCATAGTCCAAGATCACCATTGAATAGCAACTTTTCCTAAATGCACAAGTATCAGAGTTCTGCAAATAATCACGTATAGGTACTAGGGAGATCAGCATATGGTTGCATAGAAAATTTATTTTATTCTTTTCCAAAAATAAATGGTTCACAGGAATTAAGAGAAAACTATATACTTTTTTTTTTCTCTAATATAAATTAAAATTAAATACATCTGAAATCTTTTCCTCATTCTTTTCCTATGTATTTTTTCTGAAAAGTGTTAAAAATTAGTCAATTCTCAATTTAAGGAACCTTAAGAACTACTTTCTTGAATGAGGGAAGGAACATTTTGTGTTATATTCTTGCTTCAGAAGTGAATGGAGCTAAAAGGAATGACTAAACTAAACTAAATAAATAACAAAAAAGTTATTTATTCTTAAAGGTGATAATGTTTTACTTGCTGTCATTTGAATTGTGATTTTAAAATGAGTGATGGAGTTTGAAAAATATGTTTTGGATACAGAAGTCCAGTTGCTAACAACTCTGAATTTAGTTGTGTACCTATGTGTGAGGAAGTATGTTTTGAATCTCTTACGAGCTGTGGTATGTAAGCCCCAAATGCCACTTTCATCATGTCTTGTACCTTCTGTTAAGTCATAATTGAACCTTGAGTTCTTAGAGGTATTTGGGTTTATTTGTACTGCTACATACTAATTTTCTTTTAAATACTAATTTTCTTTTAAATACTAATTTTTTTTAAAGCTGTCTTTCACCTTGTTTGCACTTCCAATGTTGATGTGAAAAATGCACTGACCTTCAGTGGGCCTCTGGAAGACATGTTCGGGTACACAGTACAACAGTATGAAAATGAGGAAGGGAAATGGTAAGTTCTTTTTCTTTTTTTAAATGAACACTCCAAATTATCAGGTATTCAGTGACTCAGGTGCTGTACTTTTATTTTCAAGGTAGGGTCAGATTCTGTCAGGCATATTTCTTAAAATTATGCACAGTCCTGAGGAAATATGGAAAGATTGGGAGAGAGAAAGATCCACGTGTATACCTACAATTATCTCCTCAAATACATAAATGACTTCACAAAATGGGTAAATTCCCTCATTAATGGAGCTGAGAAAGTACTGTGTTTTGCCTGAGCTCTGTTTTTTTCCATTTACCAAATGAAATCTTTATCTTTTCCTTCTGTTAATGTATTTGCAATGAAATTATTCCTGTTTTACCTAAATAATCTGTATTATGTGTTTTTTTCTAACATTTTCTATCTGGGGTTTTCTGAACTGAGTTTTTTAACTCGGTTGGAAGATTTATCTGTCAAAATATTAATTAGTGCAGTACTCCCTCTGCCTTCCCTTCTGGAGGGCTAAA
This sequence comes from Falcunculus frontatus, assembly GCA_013398115.1. Classification (NCBI taxonomy): domain Eukaryota; kingdom Metazoa; phylum Chordata; class Aves; order Passeriformes; genus Falcunculus; species Falcunculus frontatus. The sequence goes on from VZRV01001945.1 coordinate 67,071, forward strand.
TATGTCTTGCAACTGGTAATATATTTGCATTTGGGACTTGGAGCCTTTATCTTAACCTCTCTTTTCCTTCCCGTCGTTCTAAGTAGAGGTTGTATTTTGGCATGCTCACTCATATCGTTGCGTCTTGGTCATTTGATAAACACCTGCCTACGCTTTTCTCTTGTTAAAACAAACCCCAGAGGCTTATGACTGGGCTGGAGGACTGAAAGAACAATTGCATGGTAAAAGGTTTGGGAATGAGATCTCCATCATTCTTTGCAGATGGCTCTGGTGTTCCTGGAGCTTTTTCTATAGTTCTTGGTAAACCCGGAGACTCCTGCGGGTGTGCAGGAATGACAGGCAGGAGGAGTCCGTGTGGCAGCCAGGCTGTACTGTTCTGCAGTGCCTGAGCAATCCCCACTCCAAGTTCTGGGTCTGCCAGACTCTGAGAGTCTGACCACCACTGCAACACTGTGCACAGAGAAATGAAATTACAGAGCCTGCTTTTGAATGTGCTAGTTCTTGATTGCTGCAATTGTAGGATGTTTAAATACACATTTGTATAAGGGTCATGAGAGAATAAGAATAATGACCTTCTTTGAGCTAATTTAGACCTTCAGGAAACGGAATCCATTCTAAAAAGCTGGGATTTTGCAAAGTAAGCTGTATTGTTGTAAACTGTCCTGAAACTTTTCAAAAGCAAACAATAATATAAGCTGGAAATGGTGGCTCTACCAGTAGACAGGCAGCGATATAAACTAGTGTGCTAGATCTGAACATCTCTGAAACTGAACTCCAGAAATCTTATTAATTGTCAAGTTTTCAGCATATCAGTATTTAAAGCAGAAAATATGTAAGCTGATAGTTAAAAATATACAAAACAGCCTTGAGAGGATTTTACTACTGCTAAAATGCTATCTGTATGGCACTGATAGAGCTTTCCAGCCATAGATGGTCTCTGAACCTGGCTGCAGCTATTTCTCAATAAAACTGGGATCCCCTAAAAATCTGGGATTCCCTTGTGCAAAAAGACAAAATAGCCTTTCAGATCATGCACCGCTCTTCATGGAGCTCTTTCTTTCTGAGAAAGTAGCAGCACGGGGGCATGAACCCGATGACCGTTGATCACCTCCCAGGGGACGTGGGGCACACTCAGCTTATCTACCTTTTAAAAGTTTGAAATTTCTTTTAATAACATTTTTTATTAATGAGAGGGAAGAACATGTCTTTTACAGTGCTGCTCCACATTATTTAAAACTAAATTCTTCCTCTGAGTGCTTGTGAGCCTCTCCTTTGGCATTTGATCTCTGAGCACTTGAAATAGGTTTTCATCTAAGAGCTTGTAAAGATCAAGGACATATTAAATAAAGCATATCTTTCCCTCCGTATTGCTTCTTATACTTGTCGTATACGCACCTATATTGCTTTTATTTTCCACTGGAATTTTTAAAAATGTTATTCTATTCCGTAGTTGGGTGTATAGGCACATTTCCTTTCCATGTCATTATTATTTCTCTTGCACCTGAACTGGTATAATAGATACTTTTCTTTTGTCCATCCTGTACTGGTAGTGTGGAGCTTGCTGTGCCTGTGCTCTCTCTGTATGTTTTATTTGCTGACTTTTGTGCCTTGTAGAAAGAAGACATATCAGGTAACTTATTTCATTTGCAGGGTACTTATTGGTTCACCACTAGTTGGCCAACCTGAGAAAAGAACAGGCGATGTCTACAAATGCCCTGTAGGAAGGGACAGTCCATCACCCTGCACGAAACTGAACTTACCAGGTATGCAAGAAATAAAGCTGTGTGACGTGGAGGAATAATAGAGGTCAGATCTTAGGACCTTTTTAGCTAGTAAGTATGCATTAGAAATGTTTTTCTAGTGAAAATTTACTTGGGCATCCAGAGCTAAATGTAAAAGAAGTTATGTTTGTAACATTAAAAATAATTTTATTTTAAGGCTTCTCACTGTCCTGTAGAAAAACATGTTCATAATTTTAGAAGGAACATGTGGTTGTGTTATCAAAACTTTATTATGACTGACATTAATTGACTGTGATTGTGAGTCCTGGCCATCGAGCCAGAAAGGTCTTGGAAATAATTTCATGGATTACCCTTTCCAAAGCTCTTTGAAGCCAAGAGCCTTCATAATGCCGTCAGTAAGCTTTGATGAAAGTGTAACTGGGCTGATGCATCTTAATATGACATAGGTAAATATTAATGATTGTCTTGCTCAAGTCAAGGTATACCTGATGTAGACTGAAAGGAAATTCCTGTTAATATGAACTTCACTGAATATACCCGTTGTGATATTTTTATGTCCCTGTGTTCCTTGAAAACCTAAATGACAGTAATGTAACATAACAGTAACAAATACAAAAGCTATTAGTCATAGCAAGACAAGGTAAAAAATGAATGTTTTTTTCCTAATTAAGAAAACTCTGTGCGTAGTAGTATCTTGTTTTCATTGTGCTGTTATTTTTACTTTTTTTTCTTTTCTTGCGGTTCAAGAAAACTGTTTGAGACAGCAACCCAGACAAATTTTCTGGGATAAAAGCCAGTCTCAGAAATTTTTCTTGATTGTTGCAATTGAAGAAGGAGGGGGAAGGGTGCTAAAATATTTGATGAAACCAGCATCAGTCTGGGTTTTATTTTAGAAGCTGGAAGCTCTATACTAGGGGATATATAATTTAACATTTTGTTTTCATGTTCCCAAATACTTAACATTTTAATCTATTTATAGCTTCTACTTCAGTTCCTAACGTCGTGGAAGTAAAAGAAAACATGACTCTTGGAACAACCTTAGTGACTAACCCAAAAGGAGGGTTTCTGGTAAGAAAGGACTTTTTGCTAATTTTAAAAGTCTGGTTTTTTCTCGGGTATCATAACAAAAACATTTCACCCTTTTTCATTTTTTAAAGGCATGTGGACCACTTTATGCTTACAAATGTGGACGTTTGCATTACACAACTGGAGTTTGTTCTAATGTCAGCTCCACTTTTCAAACCGTTGAGGCCATTGCTCCGTCAGTGCAAGGTATGCATGCCACAGGAATTTTCCTGTGTGTCTGAAAATAAAAAGTGCCAAACAAGACAAATGTATACACATAGGCATACCAAAAAAAATGAACTGCTTAACTTAGCTACCAGCATTACCAAGTTAAGTAAATGTTTTCATTGTCCGTATATAACCTAAATTCTTCCTACTTTTGGAATTTATCTCAGTATAAACAATCATTACAGTGCTATGTAACATCCAAATACAATTGCTAAAAATAGTTGCTTATGTTTTTAACTTATGGCCAAAAGACTCATTTTAAACAATGACAGCATATTGAGACCTAATACAAACCCGGCTTAGTAATATACATACAAATCTTGAAGACCTGGTCCTTTGAAAAAATTGTAGGAGAATAGATTGACATTGAAGAAGGTAGGGAGTCACTGTTAAATACTCCAGTTACATGATCTCCTCCTATTCTTAAATTTCTGCTCCCAAGAAAGCCTCTTCTTGATAAAGGGAACACAAGCCACAGGAATCACAATGCAAAAGTTGAAGAGTGATAGTTGGCATCAAACATGTCAGTTCAGCCCCACTGCAGAAGGATATACATTTGTTACAAATTACTAAAATAGCTGGAGCTGTAAGATAAGTCTGATCCTTGTTAGTGTCAATTCTCATGTGGCAATTTGTGTTGCAGAGTGTAAAACCCAGCTGGACATCGTCATAGTCCTTGATGGGTCCAACAGCATTTATCCATGGGAGAGTGTCACAGACTTTCTGAACAGCCTCCTGAGAAACATGGATATAGGTCCTCAGCAAACACAGGTAACATGGTAGATATTTTATGGTTTTTTAATTTGAGAGGAAAAAACAGTTTACAGGAAATGATATAATAGTGTCATCTATGGACCTCTTCAATTCCAAGAACTTACAGCAGCATGACACTAAAGCAAAATAGCTGAAACCACAACTAAGTCAGTACTCAGTCATCAAGCAGCAATGTCAGGAAGACTATCCCTTCCCCCACTACTCAGGCAGTCTGGAGAAACCAACTTTCTAACCTAGAGACAAAAGTTAAGTGCATTAAGTGAGGCTGCTTGAGCACTGTCCTTTCCCACTTCCTTCCTCTCCACAGCCCCTTCTTGTCTTCCTTTGTACTTCATTGCACAAAGGTCATTTCTGCTCTTCTGAAGCACACATGCGTGGTTTGGACAGCCTTTGATTGTAAGCTTTTTGGAGCACTGTTCTTAGTACTGTGGAACACTGGGCATACAGCTTTCAAACCTTGAAATCATAATTAACAAGTGACTGTTTAGCTGCATGTTATTAATGGCAGAAGCTGCATTTATATAATGAGTGGAGAGGGCCAAATTCCCAGCTGCTATAAATCAGTGCGGTTCCATCAGAATTAATGGAGCTACAACCAATTACCCCCCTGAGGATCTGGCATATGTCCCACAGGCTGCTGAACAGATTATGTAAATATCAGTTCTAAGAGAACTCTGGGAAGGGGGAAACATTGACTCTGGGATACATATTAACACAAAAAGCTTTATTAACATCAAGAAAAGAAGCTGTTTCTTCCTGTCCTTTCTCTATTTTCCACCTCCCCGAATCAAGGATTTCCCTGGACCTCCTATAATAAATTATACGCTACAGGCAGTTTTGCAGCTTCGGGTTACCTCGTTACATTCAGCTCCTACCTTCACAAAGGCGACTGTGAGAAGATGTGAAGGATATCTCTGTCTGCAAGAGAGTATTACCCCCATCATTTTCCATGTTAATTGGGATTTTCAAGTTACTAGCCAGGTCCTCTGTTGGGTATACTGAACACTGGCTGATAAAATAACCTATAAACTGTCAACTTCACAATCATATCCTGTTATTTTAAACACACAGTTCTTCAGATATTGTGAGGAAGAAGGAAAAGCACTTGGTCAGATTTAGCAGAAAGGAAAAAAATCTTTCTGTTCCCTTAAACAGATGATTACTCAAACATGTACCATCTTAAAATACTTAAATCTGAACTTCCCAGTGTGGGGCAATGGCTGCGTGGAAATCATCACTGCCTTCTGCCCAAAGGTCTTCATGGGAGTGGTATGCAGGGCAACCAACTCTACTGCACCCTCACTCCTGTTCCTCACCCAGCAACTCCTAAATTTTTACAATGCCACACCTCTGTTATGTTCAGTTTTGGAATACTGCCTCGTCTATGTGGCTCAGCTCATGCACAAAAGGTCCCTGGCTGGCCTGCACTCCAGCAGCCTCCCATCTCCACCTACAAAATCCCTTGTGCCCACAGTTTGGCATAGCTACCTCTCTTCTCACACGTACACATATTCACTTGGGAACGTCAGCTTTGGCATCTGGTTGCTGCAGAGCAGAAACATTTGAGAGGGAGATAAGAATGGGATAAGGAGGAGAGAGGCTGAAAAACTGGAAATGGACGACAAAAGCTCGGTGGAATTTTCTCAATCCATTTACCTTCCTCCTTCCCCAGAACATATCTCATCCCTCTCCTCTCCTCTGAGCCCTCTGCTTGGGAACCCTGGCACATCTGAAGTTAGTAATGAGTTTATACTCTGTCCCCCACCCACACTGTCTCCTTTCTCAGAAAAAATGTTTAAATGACTGTACAATGGGGAAGAGGAGAAACAAGAAGACTTATTTATCCCCTCTCTTCTGGGAGCACTGAACAGAAGCATAGGAGCAATGACTTACTTTCTATCTGTTTAAATTGATTTTTCCATTTTAATTTTTATTACTGAGCATGTAGAAATCAGGGGACTTTCACTGACTTGAGATTGTTTTGCACAGGAAAGGAATGAGGTGATTACAGAATAACTTCTTAGCAGATTGGGTGTGACTTGTTCTAAGCTGTGTTTTGATTAGAGGCTTTTGAGATTTTTTTTTTCCCACTTACCCCCTCCATGAACAATGGTCATTAGATTGGTAGCAAGTCAGGAGAGAAATTGCCCAGTGTCCCATGTTTGGCAGATTTGAAAATGAAAGCCTGAAGTTTCAGATGCAGAAAGTCAAGGTTTATGGTGTATTTTCCTAGTATTTCCTTCCCTTCCTCTTTCCCTTCTCCAGATAATCTATAACACCATGCTGATGATTAAGCTGCATATCTTGAGTTTTAGGATAAAAGCAGTAAATGGCAAGTGATGATAGAAAAGTGGAAAAAGAAGGAAAATTATGTAGAAATAGTAGAAGTACGAACAAAATCAAAATATTTCTCTTGGCTTTTTTTTGCCTCATTTTTAACTGTTGTGGAGATAATTGTCTTTTTAATATGAAGGGGTAGGTTTTTTAATCATTTACATATGAGTAACTTTCTGTGGATTTCTCTCAAAAGAGAAAGCAGTATAGTTGAATAAGTTCAATGCTAGCTTTAAAGCTATGCTGGAAAGGCCTTTAGAAAACTTCAGACGTTTTCTATTTTTACACTACTATACAACATAGGCAGGTATAGATGTTTGGCCTGTACCTTATTTTGTCTCCAAAGGGACTATATCCCTACACTAATAAGTCATGCTGTGTCATATCTTACGATTACTTTTGTTTTCAGAAAAACAGAAGTGGAATTAAGAGGTATTACAAAGATTAAGAAAGATCTTTGCAAGACTTTACAAGTAGCTTGTCTCTTGAAGTAAACAAAATGTGGGAGAATTAATTTTTTGTTTTGTTTTGTTTTTATTTTTTTGTTCAGATATCTTTAAAAAAATCTCCTTATGAAAAAAGATATTATTCCTTAAGGCTTCTTCCCAAAGCATCTCTGCTTTTCTTTTACATTAAGTATCAGTACATCAGAAAATATTTCTGATTTCTCTCCACATCCCAGTGGTGAAAACCCTAACATATGATTTCGTGTACCAAATGGTTTTCCTTTCATTTTGTTATTTTAGTTATTGGTGGTTTTTGCCGAATTGATTAGCTTAGTAATTTATTGGGAAAGCCAGAATGCACTTTTCAAATATGGGAAATTCATTTATAGGACAATAATAAATTGTAACCCTGAGAACTGCTTTGTTCCAAAGTAGAACAGTCCATCACTTGCCTGTTCTCTTGTACAACACGTTTCACAGGAACTGGGGACAATTAAAGAATTATTCCCTTGTGTAATGTAAAAGCCATGGAATGCTAGGGAAGGGAACATAAGTTTAAGAATTACAAGAATGTTCAATAGATTATGGTCAGTAATGCTGGGAAAAATAATAGGTTGTCTGGAGTAGAGCAGAATTACTTCTGTGTAGTATTGTATCATTTTCCAGATATAAATTAAACAAGCAAATCAAAACATATGATGCCTGTAAGCATCATTCTTAGGGGCTCGCTGAAGTCCCATAAAGGCACATTTGCGTCATGTAGATGTGCACTTGCGGTTTTCTATAAGATGAAAAGGCTACAAAAGCTCAAACCTTCACTGCTATCTAATAGAATATATCTCTGATTTTATAAGGTGGACTTCATTCTGTCATCCTGTAGGAGACTGGAACATGAAGCCTAGTGGCATTTTCTCAGAGTCTTTTTCTTACCTTTTATTAAGGAATGGTTCATCTTTGGTGCCGTGGAATATGTAGACCATGATGATTAGTGTTTTCAAAGCTAGTACTGAGGAAGGGTCCCACATGACAGTTGTATCCCATAAGATAACCACATGCCCCCCTTCCTTCCTGATTTACAAGCTATGCAGCACAGTGCAGTTTTGAGACTCAGATGTTCTTGCCATTCACTTCCTGAGAAGGAAATGCTCAAAATGTGTACTTGCTGCGATCATGGACGTTTCCTTTCAAACAGGAAATGATACAACTCAATGTCAGCCTGTAATTTTTTTTTAGGAAGATGACAACACCAGCATGGGTCTCTCATGAGAGAGAATCATGAAAGACTGGCAGATGCTTTTCACGCTGGCAGCAGTCAGCAGATGATTTTGTTCTTGGTGCCTCAAAAGCTGCAGAGAAGGAGCCATGAATCCACACCAGCAAGCTCCCCAGCGTACTGTAGTGTCTGGCTACCCTTGGTGCATGGCCCTGGAATTCTTAAGCCATTACTCCTCCTCCTGAAAATCAAGCATGATGCAAATTTGTTGTTCATCACCAGTTAACAGCAGCCTTTTTAAAAGACTAACAGCATCCAATTCAGATAATGCTGTGCGTCACTTTAGATGCATGCCACAAAATAGTTGCCTTGGAAGGAACAGGTTAAAAATTTCGTCTTCAGCTAGTGATTTATTCAGTGCCACATGAGTGCTCTGAGTGATGATACAGAGAGTGCCCTGGTTGGTTCTGTAAACACTGCTCAGGGTTAATAGGCTGCTGCTCACAGGAACATTGCAGCCTCTGCATTCTCTCTGCTGCAGATGGAAGAGGGCATACCTCCAAGAGACAAATATCTGAAAGGCAGCAACTTGTCATAACTTTGAACTTACATCAGTTCTTCCAGATTTGACTGTGTTTTCTAAAGGATACGGAAATTCAGTGTGATCGGTTTTGCTATCACATTCCATTGTAATTATAGTCCCCTAACCATGTGTAACTAGCATTTCATAGTGATCATGTTATTGATGTTTACTGTGAAATATTTATCCAGTTCTAACCCTTCTGCTATAAGCAAACAAATATGGTGCAGAATATGAGAGGCTATGAAAGTACCTGAAAAAAACCCCATAAAGCAATTGTAAAGTACATACTAAGCCACTTCTAAAATAATATGATGGTAAAAACATCCCAGAGGTCTTATCGATCTTCAGTACCTTTATGCTAGAGTGCTTTTAATAATAGATGAGTGAGACATAAATGCCACGTAATACTGCATTATCCTAAATAACACCTATAAATTGCCATGTGTAACGTAAAATTGAAATATGCTAATGGAACATTGTGTGACTCCTTCCCAGTAAAAGCTGTCAGGAACCTGCCAAAATATTAAAACTGACAGAGATGAATGGGAGAAATTAATTAATATTTAAGAGTATTGCTCGTCTTTTTATTCCGCGCTTGGTTTTGCAGCAGGTTCCCCCAGGCATTTGGTCGTTATTGCACAATCCCATGTGTTGATCTTCTGCACAAAGACTTGTCCTGCTAAGGTCATCTGAAGACTTTACATTACCCTCCCCCAGTCCCAAAGCCACCGTTTCCTTCATGTTTTACCCTCTGGTACTTGTCAGGTGATACTTTGACTTACCTCCTGCAGGGAGAACATCCATGTCATGGATGTCCCTGCTGTCTTCATCAAGATAAGAGTAATTGGGTCTTCCTGTTTGTAGGCTCAATTTAGGGTAAATAAACGATTGGATGTAGGAATATTATATTTGAGTGGAATGAAGAGAGTTGTGAGTGAGCCATGACCTTGTATGCCATAAGGAAAACAGTTTTGAGGAGTTGGGACTGGTGGCTGGGGCTGTGGTCTGCCTTGGCCTAGAGGAGAGCAGAGCTCCTGTCCAGATTGCCTCAAGCCAGGAAGACCAAGGACTTGAGACAGCTTTTGGCTTTATTCCAATTTTAAATAAAAGTAATTCAGAAACTTCAAAATGTTTCATGAAACTTGTCATCTAGCTAGTCTTGCTCAAACACATATAGGTGTTTCATACTAAGGGAAACACACGGAGTTCAATTCCTCTCCTGCCTGTAGGTACAAACAGAAATTTACCCCACTGCAGGAGACACAGTGGTACTTTCTTTAAGTGTAGTTGATTTTTACCATGAACTGCGTGTTTCAGGTTGGAATTGTTCAGTATGGACAGACTGTAGTCCATGAATTTTTCCTGAATACATACTCGACAACGGAAGATGTGATGGCTGCAGCCTCGAGAATACGCCAGCGGGGTGGCACGCAAACCATGACAGCCCTGGGAATAGACACGGCCAGGTATGTGCCGGGATGGTGTGCCGCTGTTTCCTGGGGGAAACGAGCACAAGCAGGGTGGTGATTCTGATTTTATGAGTTAAAAACATAGAGTGGCTAACATCTGACTTCGTTTTAGCTAAGCAGACGTCATTTAGGAGGAAGGTGGATAAGCAGACTGTATCCAGCACCTAGAGGAATTGTGTATGAGACTCTTGAAAGACAGCCTTCTCCTGAACAGTGGAATTAGGAAAAGATAATAGACATGGAGCAAGGTTGTAGGCTTAAGCAAAGGGCTGACAATATCTGATGTCCACACAGAGCAGGTAGGAACTGCGTATGTAGAGGGATGAATAAAATCAAGTTCTTCAGAGGAAAAATGAAAAAATAGAATTTTTAATGTTAATTTTTTTTCATTCTGAAGTTGATTATTACAATGTTTGACCCCACACTTGTCAGAAAGCCTGGAAATTTTATATCCTAAGTCTTTGAAGCTTCTTGATCATTGGGAGATTAATGATCTGATGTAGCAAGAGCAATATTTAGAAATGCTTCTTTTATGAGAAAAATGAAATATGACTTTCATGGAAGAGACAGTAAATGCAAAATCTCTCAGAAAATTTTGAACTGTACAACATTGTCCTGATATCTTTTTTCTTACCGGGTTTTTTTTTTCCCCATCACAAAAGCATGATTTTATTCCACAAAACATTGCATTCACTCTTTCCAGACAGCCATTTAGTGAAATATGCAACATCCTTCTGATAAATAATTTGATTATCTGACCAAAGTTTTGTTGGTGTGGTGTACAATTGAATTCTGATATATTAATGTTTTTCTGAGATACGAGTAGAAGCTTGAGAAGTCCGAACAAGTTCATGAAAGCAGAGCCAGTTGAGAATTGCCAAGTACTCAGAAACCACATCTAGTTCAGAAAGCCCCCGTGTACCGCAAAATGCTGCAGGCTTGTATATACAGGAACTGTCAGCAAAGCTTCCTCTGTTCTCACAGTCATCCCCCTTTGGATGTTTTCAGTGGTAAATCTCAGCTTTCACTCATGTGGCTAGTCCTAGAATTCTGTGGTATTTTTCTGAAAAGAGGAAGCCCTGCTTCCTTCCTTCTCCTCCAGAGCCCTAATCCAGCCTTGCCTTGTCAGGTCCAGAGTCTGGGTGAACATCTGCCCCAAACCTCAGAGCCTGTTTGCCCATCTGCAGCTGTAGAATTCAACTGGGTCCCCCAGCCTGCCTCCACTCACCTGCAACATATCTCTGCCTCTTCCCCAATACCCAGTGTTAATTCACATAGGTGTGCAGAAGTAACTGAGTAAATACTTTGACCCCTTGAAGTGCAGCCATAGGCTGGAAGTAGGTGAGGGTTTTCTGCATGGGTTTTTGGAAAGGGAGGATGTTGGCTGGGTCTTTTTTTAAGATGCCAAAAGCTGGTTTAAGGTGCCAGAAGTTTTTATATAGAGGGGAAGAATTTACCGCTATCCAGCTTTATATTTTTCTGCTATTGCTCTCAAGTAAGTGAATAATGAATGCTTGTGAAACTTTGGCTGTGAACCGTCATGTAAGTTCCAACTGGATATGTTTGTATTTGTTCATGGTTAACACTAATCTCCATTTCCTGCTTCCTAGTTAATATAAAATCTTTTAGTTTATGGTTGGCTATGCAAATATGATGCATGTGCTAAATGCTGACATTGCCTTTCTCCAAAACGCTTTATGGTCCCTTTAGGGAAGAAGCTTTTACTGAGGCTCACGGTGCACGAAGAGGAGTACAAAAAGTAATGGTTATTGTGACTGATGGGGAATCACATGACAACTACAGATTGCAAGCAGTGATTGATGATTGTGAAGATGAAAACATTCAGAGATTTGCTATTGCTGTAAGTGAAATTTAATGGGAAAATTCAGAATCTTAAAAGCATGTTTCGTCTTCTAAATGCAATTTCAGTTTTAGTAGTTCATTTCACAGAATCTTTATGGAAATATAATTATTTCGGAGAGGAAAAAAGGAAAAAGCTGAAAAAAACATTAAAAATTTGCTTTCTGATGTTATAGCATATAAGAAAAGCAATCTACCTGTCTTCTGGGTGATGACAGGTGTGCATCTGTGTGAAGAAAAAGGAGGAAGAGTTTGAGGGACAGTTTTATATCAAATCCATTTTGTTACAAGCAACATTGAGCAGAGTGGGCTAATACAATATTCTAAGCAACTTCTATAGAAACATCACCTATTTAAAAAAAAAGCAAATGTAAACCATCAAGAAGATGCATGTTCGTTGTATGCTTGCATTCTAAAGCTGTCATTTTCATGTAAAGCAAACTTAGTAGCTGAATGAGAATAGAGGTTCACCCATATAAAGAAATATGAAAGCATAAATTATAGATTTGATATTAATACTCCACAATATTTGTGTATTTTATACACAGATCTTCTATTTTTTTGTTGTTAATTTAGAAGGGACACTGGTTTGTTGTCTCTCCATTGCTATTTTTCTTTGTTTTGCTATCTTATTTTTGGTAAAATAAGGTAGTATGAAACCTTAAAACTAAAAGAAAAATGCTATACTTAATTTAAAGAACAACATAAAACAAAAGTTGAGTCCAGCAGCCCACAAATTTTCAGTGGTTTTCCTCATAAAATTAGAGATAACTAAAGAAAAAGTTGTCCTTGACATTGCAACAATTTGTAGCAATAAAATCCCTGTTTAGAACCGAATTTGAATTGCTCCTGTCGGCCGAGATGCTAGAACATAGGAATTTGTTTTTTGTCTCCCTCTCAAATCAAGTTTAGTGAAGGAGCCCTTTTTCATATGAAAAATACCTCTTTGTCTGGGAATTAGAGATGTGAGGTGTTTTTTTCTGAGGTGTCCTGACTTGTTACAGCAGTGGTGTTAAAACTGCAAACCAAATCTGAAGTCTTGTATTGTGTTGAAGTTGTTAACACTGAATGCAAGTGTTGTTGTTATAGCTATTTAGGGCAAATCTTAACAGAATAAAGAACTATTCTATGCCTAATCAACTTGTCATTAATTGCATGTAATAGCATGTTGTGATAAGAACTGGTGGTTATGCAGAAGCCAGTGTAATTGTGTACTCTGATTTGGGAAGTGTTTTGTTGGGTTTTTTTCTTAAAATATGTCCTACTTCAACGAATCATAGAATAAATTATTAGAATTTTGTGAAGAATGGGTAAAAAGTACTGTTGAGGGTATCAGACATCATGCCATACAGGTACTTTGTTTGCTGTCAAATTGTATTTTCAAAAAAAAGCCAACTGAGCCCTCGTACAGCTCTGTTCTCATTGGGAAAGAATGGTTTCAAATCAATTTGAGTGAGTTTTAACAGAAAAAAATTAAGGTTAGATATGATTTTCCACCATTCTCTGACAACCTACCTCAATTATATCTTTTTAAGCAGGTTATAAAATGTATGCTTGACTTTTGTTTTGGTTTGTGTTGGGTTTTTTTTATTCTCTTTAGATTCTTGGCAGCTACAGCAGAGGAAATTTAAGTACTGAGAAATTTGTAGAGGAAATAAAATCAATTGCCAGTAAGCCTACTGAAAAGCATTTTTTCAATGTCTCAGATGAATTAGCTCTTTTAACCATTGTTGAAGCACTTGGAGAGAGAATATTTGCCCTGGAAGGTATGACATTATTTAAAATTTTACTTTATGCTTGCATTACAACTGAAACAAATAGAAGAACACCTGTTTTTATCTTCCTTTGAAATGCATTGTGCTGCACAAAATTTATTATGCAGGTATTTCTTCCATGCTGATTATAAAAATATTTTATAATAGACATCAAAATAGTAGGTAAAGATTTTACTATATTCAGAGGAGTTACAGCCTGTGGAGACAATAGCCTAAAAGGGTAACCACAACTGTTTTAACTGGGGTAAGTAGGAAGCTGCCCTCTTTTAGGCAAAAAACATTGCCAGATTTTGCCCCAATTACCCCATGATCATCTGGTTTTCTGCCTAAATGTTTAGGGTGTCTTTTTGGTTAGTTACTAATTACAGCATATTACTTTGCTATGCAAGTTAGCGTGGACTTCCTTTATAGAGTTAACAAGATATAATTTTCTTTTGGGAAGGTTCACAGTTTTCAGATTTTAGCACAGAAAAGTCACTCTCTCATAACGTCTGCTTACATTTTCCATACAAATGAGGCAACACTGTCCAAACCACTGTTTGTTTCAAGTCCACTACTGGTAACTGAAGACAGAGTTTATTAGTTATAAATTATACTGGCCAGCTCTGAAGGGATTCATGTCATACAAAGAAAACATCCATCTATTTGGACTATTTTTTTCAACACTTCAACTTTCCAAGTAGCTAGAATAGTGTCGTTTACAGCTGGAACAAAAGAAAGTATTGACTTGAATGTACAAAATTGAGAGAGTATTTTCATTTTTTCACATTGGATTTCTCAGATGTATTTAGGTTGGGGTTTCTTTTAGTGTATCATTTAGTTTGATCAAATATTACCATTTTCAGCTATTACTAAATATTTTCAGCAATAAACAGTTTATTAAAATACGGTTTATATATTCTTCTCTTACTTTCTGGACGATTTGATTTCCTCGGCTTTGCAACATATTAATTTGAGGAGAATCCAATCTCTCTAAAGCTCAAAGTATAGCCTACTTAGGCTCACTGTGTACTTCAAAGTTCATTGAAGAGGGTGCTCTTTTCTTAAGTCACTCTTTACTAGGAAGAATACACTTTCAGTGAAAAAGTAGTTGTTCAAACAGAAATTGAAAACCTGATCTTCAATTTGTCCTTTATACTTCTAAAAAAGTGAGAAAAATATTTGTATTTAATTGTCAGAATAAAATGTTAGTTACATCCGTTAGCTATAATGAATATAGAATAAGGAGTTAATTAACATGACAGCAGCTGAAGTACGTAAGACCAAAAGTGACTGAGTTTCTGAAAATCATTGTGCTCAAAGTCAAGGTTCTGTGCCGTAGCTCAACGCTTTTAACGGGATACCACTGGAGGAGACGGTCTCAGTTTGTCACACTCCACCTTGTCCCTTTTATCAGTCAGGAGCCATCAGGCATTAGGTGGTGCCTGTCTGTCACATGAAACCCCAGCCTCTAAGCACTGCAGTAGCTTGTGCTGGCTTGAACTCCTTGCTGGTGAAGAATGCTTTATGTAGTGAGCTCTAACCCTTCCATTGACTGTACTAAATCATTCGTCTAATAGTAAGAAAAATACAAAACATTTGAACATTAAACAAGTTCTGTAGCTTAGTAAAATACCCAAACAAATCTAGTTATGTTGATGGTGGTGAAACTAAGTGTCTGATTAAATTGTATAAATTTTATGTGTTTATATGATAGTTGGCTCTTGAGACAACAAATCCTCGTCTTCAGGTCCTTCAGTATTTTGGTACATAAAACATATTGTAGCTCTTTAGTATCAACGAGTTCTGCAGTACTCCTTGAATTCAGTTGTAATTTTCTGCAAGTGATGCAGTAACAAGCATGTATTTCTTGGATATTGTTACTTTATATTTAACATAAACTTATTATAAAATGTCAGGATATTTATGCCTTGATATATTTGCCTTATTTACAATTTTTATTTTATAATGAGTTGACTGTATTACAAAAAATATGTATTTGAAATGGAAAATGTGGGAAATAACCTTCATCCAGACCATAACAGACTAGCTAATTAATTTCATTACTGCCAAAAAGCTTCTTGGTTAGCAGATTTTCTGTAGGAACTCAGAGATGCACTAACATTTCTATATAAGGCACTTGCAATATGAGACAAGACATGTCTCGTCCTCCACCTAAATCCCAGAAATCATGTAATCTGTCTTCAAGAGAATCAGAAGAGAAACTGAAAATGGGATTTTAGCTTTTTGCCAAAACAAAGCAAGGTCAAGCTGCTCTAATGGATTGCAGCTAGATGATGCTGTCTAAACCAATTATGCTGATTCTTCAGGCATAGTTTCCTGCCCTACCCCAAAGCCTTTCAGCTCTATTCTGGATTTGCAACTGTGTCCATGTATGTATTTTTCTGGTGGGGGAAGCAAGTGGATTAATTCTGTACCATGCAGCTCTCTGGTGATAAGCCAGTTTATTGGATGTGTTTAATTGGGGATTAATTAGGTCTGTACATAGCAACTTCTGTGCATCACAAGAACCTTGATTGTTGACATTCGATATCTGAATCTGTTTAAATTCTCAATCTAAATTGCTCCTTGCTAGTATAGTAGTACACTTGATTTTTTTTTTTCCTTGGATTTCTTGTTTTCATTTTAGTTCTTTAAAAAAATTCAAAGAAAAATTGAGAGAGATTTGAAAAATCAAATCCAACAAAAACCCCTACTTGACAGCAAGTGGATTTTTACACATAATCTTTTTCATATGCCTCTGTGTCTCATGGCATGGACATTGCTTTTAATCGGCAGTTTTATTTTTTATCCAACCCATAGGCAGGCACAAATGTTTTTTCACAAAATATCCTTTGTAAGATGCTTGGCAGTTTGAAGCTGAATGGAAAGTTGGGCTAAGGGCCATTATCTAAGCAGTATTTTGAGCTACACACACCAACAGTACCAGCTTTGTCCTCTGCCTCAGGCTGCCTCAGCTCATTAAGGAGCATCCTTTACTGCATGAAAATACTGGTTATCAGCAGATGTGCAGCTTAAGAGTTTTATGCCTAAAAATGACTTTTTCAGACTTAGCAAAGCAGCTACATCTTGTGAAACATGATAGTCTTTGTTAGTATGTCAAACACTTTGTGTTTGAGATCATGTCTCCTTCCTATGATTGGCTGTAAATTGCAACAATTAGGAAAGACGTCATGTCCCAGGGAGCAACTGCTGTGGTTTAGTTGCTGAGTATCAAAAGTTCAGTATTATTTAATAGTCCAGATGCCTGAAATTCGTGCAACCATGGCTTACTGTGGCTCAGTTTCATTCACACAGTTGAAGGTTTGCTTCAGCACTCAGCTGGTAGCAAACTGTGAACTCTTCCTGGACCAGCATCAGAGCATATTTCATAACTCACCTCTACTGCCTGTTAGCATATCTTGCTCTCAAGGAATAATCAACACACAGAATATAGTTCCCTTACTTGGCCACTTAGAATGGCAAAATAGTTCTTGACTATTAAGGGCTGTTTATCTTTGTTTTAAGTAGAGGAAAAGGCAGAAGTTTTTCTTCCCTGATGATATTTCAAGTTTACCTGGGAGCAAAACAGCCCGTCAAAGTTTAATAACTAGCATATGACCACTTGACAAGATACTGAAGCTAGTACAAAATCACCTGATACCTTTTTTGTACAAAGTCATTTAAGAGAATCAGATCTTCATGTAATTTTCTGGGCAGGATTATCATTCCTGAGCACTTCGCTGAGGCTTGTGAATCTTGGACAGCAGAGATTTTCCTATGTTGTTTTTTCAAAGGTTCATACAAACATCAAGTGTTTTTCATTTAAAGTTCTTCCAGCTGCCTACAAAACGTTAGTTGCTTGAATACGAACCCAGGATTACATGGCTGGTGTTTTATTGTTCACTTAGCTCAAGTGGAAAATGGCTTAACCATATTAATCAAACATTCCAAACATACTTACCATCAGCCTGAGTTCAAATCTGGTCAGTTTTAGCCCAGAAACTTTGTTGGATAAGTTCTGAGACATGATCTTAAAATGGAAATTCCTGTATTTAATAGTAGCATTCAACATGGGTCTTTATTTCTGTGTTTATTATTAAAATCTATGGCAAATTATGTTCACTGAATAGATTAGTTAATCATGCTATCCTTGACTATCATACGATCATTTTCATAACACTCTTCAGTTACTTTTTCAGATTGAAACAAATTCATTTTTGAAACTTATTTTTTTCTGTTCAATAGCAACAACAGACCAGCAGGCCTCCTCTTTTGAAATGGAAATGTCTCAAGCTGGTTTCAGTGCTCATTACTCTCAGGTAAACAAACTATTTGAAAATAGAAGCTATTTTACAAGGTAGATTTTTGCTGGTGATTCTATGAATTTGGAACAAGTTTTTCAGAGTTCTTTGTGTTGTCCTGTTTGCTGTTGAAAATTTTGGAGCGTCCTGTAATCCAGTTACCTTTTTTGTAAAGTGTAAGTAAAGAACGTTCATAAACAATGAAAGCATGAGAGAATGCACATATACTTCACATGAGCTCTAAACTTAATGGTCCCATAGCACTTTCTATCAAGAAAATAGCCTAAAAATATGTTAAGGAAGATGGAGAAAGACTTTCTATCAGAGCCTTTAGTGATAGAACAAGGGGCAATGTCTTAACTTGAAAGACAGTTCCAGATCAGGGCCACAAAGATGACCAGGGGGCTGGAGCACCTATCCTATAAAGGCAGGCTGAGAGAGATGAGGTTATTTAGCTTGGAGAAGAGAAGGCCCCAGGAAGACCTTTTAACAGCCTTCTAGTACTTAAAGGGAGCTGATAAAAATGAGGGACAGTGACTTTTTACACAGGCAGATAGCGATAGGACAAGGAAGAATAGTTTTAAACTAAAGGAGCAGAGGTTTAGATTAGATGATGGGAAGAAATTCTTTACATGGAGCAAAGTGAGCCACTGGAACAGATTGTCCAGAGAGGCTGTGGGTGCCCCACCCCTGGAGGTGTTCAAAGCCAGATTGAATGGCGGCTCTGAACAAACTGGTCTAGTTAGTGGCATCCCTGCCCATGGCAAGAGGGGTTGGAACTGGATGATCTTTTAGGACATCTCAACCCAAACCTTTTTATGACTCTATGATTGTAGGGTCCATACCATAATAGGAAAAGCAAGGTTAAATGTGTAAGCACACAGGAAGCATTACCCAAATGTGAGCATCCTGAACCATGGATGTCTAAAGATGATTCACATGGAGAACAGGCTTTTTGTTTTACTCTCCTTAAGGATTGGGTTATGCTTGGAGCAGTTGGAGCATATGACTGGAATGGCACGGTGCTCATGGTGAAAGACAGTGGTATTTCAATGCCAACCAATGACACCTTTCGTGACAGGCGGTCAGAAAGAAATGAACCTCTTGCAGCCTATCTAGGTAAGAGAAGTAGTCCACCTTACAACACTTTTCAACAAATGCTACGAGACCTCTCTCGAAGCTCATTCAGAATGAGTATCTTACAAAACATCTTATGTTCCAGAAGCCTGGGAAAAAGTCTACTCTATTTCTTGTTCTTTTAAAAAAATAAATAACAACTTCTGCAATCAGAAGAGAAGTCCAAACATAGATCTAAGTATATCTAGACGTTTCCAACAGAGATGTTAAATCTCTTCAAAGAAGATTTCACAGATTCCTCTAGTATTCTTACCAAGTTTTTCTGTGCCCTGATAATTAAAAAGTCTTATACAATATTCAGTCCAAGTATTTGCTTAAAATTAAACTGGTGTCTGTCATTCAATGGACAAAACCAACAAGACCAACATCTTTTTTTATAATAATGTTTTGCATATTGGCAGGTTATTTTTATACCAAAAAGCTTTTATGGCCTTGTTCTCTCCTCTGGGTCTTGCTTTCTCCACCTCATGGTTCCGTTTGCTGTGTTTTCTCAATTAAGTCATAATTCCAATCATGAAGAATCAATGCTAGAATATTTTATTTTTCCCTAAGTACACTTTCTTCATTGCCAAATGCCTTCAGCTGCTGCCTTTTATTATAACTCCAATTTGGTAAAGTAATTTTCAAACTAAGATCCTATCCTCCCATAATACTTGCGACTCTTCCACAGTTTTGATTTCAAATTGCAAAATTTTTAAGTCTTCCTTCTCCAAAGTTGTTAAATTGTTGTTAATATTAAGCAGAACAGAGGTAGGTTCAAAATGCCCCCCAGAATCACTTTTTGAAGACTCCATCAGTTTGACAGTGGGCCAGTGACACCTGTTCTTTGAAAGTAACTTTTCAACCAGCTATTTGTGAGTTATTTCTTACACTGTGTGAGAATGGCAAAGTGAACATGGCTCACCAGCCTGTGAACAGGTTTAATAATATAGTCGTGCTTCTCACTCTGAGACTGTAGACAAAAAGAAAAAGCCTTTTAATTAACTGCTCTTGCTGTCCACCATGAATAGGGCTAAACATCTAGTTGTAGAATAAACCTTACAAAGGCTCCGAATCACTGCAAGTATTTCTGATGCATTCTCTGTGTGTTGCATCTTGACTTCTTTCTGCTTCCTAGGATATACTGTGAATTCAGCACTGACACCTGGAGGTGTGCTGTACATAGCAGGACAGCCACGATACAATCACACTGGCCAAGTTATCATTTATAAGATGGAAGGAAAAGAGGTGCAAGTAATTCAGAGATTAAATGGAGAACAAGTAAGTGTGCATTCACAATTAACATACAAAAGTAATATAGCAGAAGAAATAAAAATAATTGTTCAAATGAGAACTCAATAGAAGAACACCTGAAACTGGGAGTTGTAAGCAAGATCAGAAGGAAAAGTTAAGCAGATTCTCTGGTATAATTAGCAACGTGAAGTGGACTATACAGTAGATCCTTGGAAATTTTGTCTTTGGGAGTTAAATCTTCACCAGTATCAAAGTGGTTGTTGCCATCTCTGTATGTGCAATTTTCTCTGTCTGCTGAGTGGACGAGCATGTCACTGGCAGGAAAGTTTTGACAAGCGGGGTTCCATGCAAGAGCGTCTTCTGAGTTAGACTGAAATATTGAATAGTTGCTTATTACACTGAGTAGCGGCTCACTGTGAGCTATTGCTGCAGGAGGAAAAATCCCCATGTGATTGCATAATTAAGGATGGTATTATTAAGATAATACTATGCTTATGAGAATTACCTGCTCTCATCTCTCCAGGCTTCAGTACCAGCTTCTTTCAGGAGTGTTCAAGTTACCTAATTTTCACCTATAGCTGATGTCTGCAACTCAGCTAATCAGTCAATCAATCAATCAATCAAACATTTTAGAGTCAATGAACTAAGTAGGTATTAGGGATCTGGCCCTGTTCAGCCTCGAGAAGAGCTGACTGACAGGGGACCTCATCAATGTCTGTCAGTGTCTACAGGGCGGGGCCAGAGGAGGGACCAGGCTCTGCTCGGAGGTGCTGAGCAATAGGACAGGAGGCAACAGGCAGAAACTGATGCACAGGGAGTTCCACTTAAACATGGGGAAGAACTTCTTTGCTGTGCAAGCACTGGAACAGATTTTCCAGAGAGGTTTTGAGTCTCCCTCACTGGAGATATTCAAGAACCACCTGGACACAATCCTGTGCCGTACACTCTGGGATGACCCTGCTTCAGCAGGGAGGTTGGACCAGATGACCCACTGTGGGCCCTTCCAACCTGAGCCATTCTGTGATTTTGTGATTTTTAAGATTTGAGATATCTGGACTGCTTGGAGCATCTCTGTGAGAGGAGATGTATCTTTGACTAGAAGAGGCTGCTTCTCCTGTTAAGTGTAAAGGAAATGTAGGGTATCTTGCTTATCTGTGAAGTGAATGTAAGCAGGTAAATCCTATAGCTCGTACCCGGTCCAAGAATGTATCCATCTCTTCATGTAGATTTTGTTCCTCTGAAAATAATAACAACTTGAGAATTTTGTCAACTGTCTGCACTGAGCTGTCTCAGAGCTTTTGTCCAAGCTTTTTTACTTGTTTTTGAAGAAAAAACTAGCTTCCCCAAAATACTCTTACTCAAATGCTGTCTTACAAGGTCCTACTTCCAATAGCAGGTAGAAAGTACCCATTTATACTTTCAGACTCAGAAGATTTGAAAGTTGAATGGCCCACTTCAGACAAAAATTCTAAAATTAAAAAAAAAATCAGACAACAAATGCTAAAACTGAAAACAAGCTTCAAAGACAAACAGTCCAAAAAAATCTATGTAGTAAAGAAAATTTCTGCCTAATGGTTAATATTTGTCATTGCAAGCAAAAAAGTAAGTCTCTGAAAAGGAAATGTAGCATGATGTCGCTGACTCTGTCTCTGATGTGCACTCTGTGTTTTCCTACAGATTGGATCATACTTTGGGGGTGTTATTACCACAGTCGACATCGATAGGGACTCATTTACAGACCTTCTTCTTGTTGGAGCTCCTATGTATATGGGAACTGAGAAAGAGGAGCAAGGGAAGGTATATGTTTATAGTTTGAACAAGGTAAGACTGATAATGTTTATTGACCAGGAATAGACCATGCTCTTTACTGTCTTCTTATGCTTATTTTAAAGAAATACGGTAATTTGAACTGGGGAAGATGACCTGTTGAAAATAGAGAAACACGGTTTTGGCAACTGAGTTTATAATGCAACTGAATTTCAAACTTCATTCTCAAACTCTTGTTTGAGAATTGAGTGTATTATGTAGATAAGTACTACATCCTGTAAGCTGCAGCATGGCACAGATACAAATTTATAGGATTACTTTTCGATCACATTTTTTTTTGCTTTCATGTATTAGGGAACAATAAGGCTCATCCCTCCTAAAAGTGTGATCTCCAGTATCCTTGTGACTTGCTTAGCAACCTAGAATGAAACCCCATACATCCAACAGCTTTTAAATGTCTGACTAGATTGAGGATTATACCAGCTACACTTCACTTTATTAACTTGCTAAATCTCTTCTTCCAATGTCTGTGCATACTTTTTCTTTTCTTTTTCTTTTCTTTTCTTTTCTTTTCTTTTCTTTTCTTTTCTTTTCTTTTCTTTTCTTTTCTTTTCTTTTCTTTTCTTTTCTCATCCATTAACATTGTATACTGTTATAACAATTATCAAAATATATCTTAGCAATTATGATCTCCTAAAATACTGTTTCAAGAAAAGGACCTGGAGAGACTGGATATGTTTGACAGTCTCTACATGCATGTTGCTAAAAAAAATTTCTGGTGAATAGGGTTGGTGAGAAAACAAGAATTCCATGTCCTCCAGTACTGTGGGGTTTGAAATTTGTTTTTCCTGTGCTTTGGAGCTTATCCAGCTCCAAATAAAGAAGATGCAATGTCTGCTTGCTACTGCTTATTTCTAATATGGAATTCATGGGAAAGATTGGTTACATGCCCTAGGGTCTGTGTGGTTTTGGTCCAGCATACACACTGGATCAGAATATGTATGTTAGGCCGAGGTGTATGTGTCTACTGGGGGCAGAATTCAACTATGAAAAAGAAATGCTATCTTTTGTTCCGGAATAACAGTATTGCCATCTGTGTTTCATTAGTAACTTGGCAAACTTCTCAGATTAAGAGAATGCCTTTAGAAAAATTCTACACTGCCTAAAGAGTGAAGTGGTTTACTTACAATACCATCCAAATATTCTTATGATACTGTGTTTTTCTGTGAACCTCTAACTTCAAGAAATATGCAGAAGCATCTAGAGGCAGCAAGAAAGGGAGCAAGAATGTTTTTGCCACATGCTGCTCAGAAAGAACACTTGAACTGTAGTTGTAGAATCACGGTTTCTACAGTGCACTTAAATCACTAGGAATACTTTGTAATTGTTTTGTTTAATTCATCCATTTGTCTTCTGGACAGGACCTCTTAAAAGTCTGCATTGCTGAAACTTTGGTGGAAATTCACAAACTCTAAATCTGTCCTTCCACAGACAAAGTTTGAATATCAGATGAGTCTTGAACCCGTAAAGCAAACGTGCTGCTCACCATTAAAACAGGACACCTGCAAAGTTCTAAAGAATGAGCCCTGCGGTGCGCGCTTTGGGACTGCGATTGCTGCAGTGAAGGACCTCAACCTGGATGGGTACAATGACATTGTGATAGGCTCTCCCTTAGAGGATGACCATCGGGGAGCTGTTTATATTTATCATGGACGTGGCAAAGCAATCAGTAAAAAATATTCACAGGTATGAAGTAAAACTCTGCAGATTGCGAGCTGTCTTAATGTATGTAATGTTTATAATCCTGTCTTCCCGATGTAAGATGAGACTGTGACTTGACCAGTTGTAACAGCTCCTTTTTTAAATTGCTCTGTACTTTTAAACTCATAGTGATTTAACTGAATCTGAGTCTTAATGTTGTTAAAAAATATATTCTCATGCTTCTATTAGGAACCTTCTGACATGTTCTGTACAGCCAGAAAAGCAGATATTTTGCAATCTGAAAATTTATAGTGTGTTCATCACCATGGTAACTGTTTTAGGAGTATTGTAATGAAAATTTAATGTAGTTAAAGAGCCTAAACCCCATCTCACTGCAGTCAAATGCATCTTGACTGTTACAAAACCCTTCAAAGTGCACCGCATTAACCTCTTTACACATTTCACAGCGTATTGCATCAGGTGGAGACGGGGAAAAAGTGAAATTTTTTGGCCAGTCTGTGCATGGAGAAATGGATTTAAACGACGACGGGCTGATTGATGTTACCATCGGAGGCCTTGGTGGGGCTGCCCTCTTCTGGTACGGAGACTCAAAGCAGCTGTCAGAACACAAAAATAACTTTTGCTTGGGCTACCAGTGTAACTTGCATGCGTGACTGTTTGGACTTTGTAAGGTTACTGGTTTCATCTCATGTTTTGACACTGACTGCAAATATTCGTCTTTTCACATTTCTCTAAAGGAATGAGCATAAAACTTAAAGTATACCATTATAAATACAGGAATGTTATAGAACTCTTGCTAGCCTAGAATGAAGAACTTGTCCTCCTAGATAGTGTTCAAAATAGAAACTGATTCCATTTGTGGCACTAAGTAAAATAGGAAAAAACCTGAATTTCTGTCTTTTTCACAGTCTGTTGCATAGTATTTTATTAACAATATCAAGAGCAGGTTCAACTCTAAAGGCCTCATTAAGAAAACTGATTTTATTTCTTAATAGGAAAACTGCAGTTTGACTCCCTACAGAAAATTTGTGAAATTAAACTAAGCTTTCTACTTAACAATGGCTTCTTTTTCCTTATATACGAGTATGATTCAGATGTAATAGTGAGCAATATAATTTTTAAGGGAGAAGAGAGATAAACAATGTGACATTAAATCCCTTATTTCTAAAGCACAGCTTAAATTACTTCTGTCTCTGGTAAGGAAATTGCTAACCCAGCTCATTGCTTTCCTTATCCTCCTGTTTCACCTAACTCACCTAGTAGGTGATCAAGTTTGTCAAGGCTTGCTACCATCCTCAAGCTCCCAGTTTCTTCTGAACTTCACCTAGTAGTTTCTTTCTGAAAGTTCCATGTGTGAACACAGTGTGATGCCCTTCACTGCATTGCTGAGACCACAATTCTGAAGAAAGTTGCTTTGCCAGCTAAATTTTTTGCTGGTTTAGTACACTGACATGCTGCTTATCATGGCCAAAGGGAACTGAATCAGAGCGAGGGATGAGACAGGAATGCATTGCAGGGGCAAAGGAAATTTAAAGTGAAACAAACTGGGGACAAATATTAACCTGTTCATCTTCCCACAACCTAAGAGATGGCGTGCTACCCTCCAACTTATGTGTAATATTATGTTCATCTGTGATAGTCTTAGTAATGGGTCTGGGCCTTCAGTCTCTTTTAAAATGGATCTGGCTCTGTAGAGTTGCCTAAATGCTTTTGGAAATATTTCACCTGGTGCCTTTTCTGAAGAAAGTACAGTACTGTGGAAAAATCCTGCGACTGTTTCCTTTGCAATTTCTCTTTTACTGGTACTATGTATTGGATGTATAGTTAATTACTCTTCTAGACTATCACGTTGCTCTTGTCCCCAATTCTTCAGGGGTTTTCCCTCCAGAATGAGAGTTGAGCTTTAAGCTCTAGTCCTTTATAGGTTTTTGCTGCTGAGGACATTTCTTTCCCTCCTCTTTTTGTTGCTCACTTTTTTGTTTTCCATATGATGAGTTCTCTCTGTAATGGCAGTTAACAGGCATGCAATAATCTGCCTAAATGGAGAAAGGCAAATGCAGACTGAAAATGTGCCAGAGAAGTGCATTGCAGCTGCCAGTTGTTTTCATAGCATCACACAGCCAAGACAGAAGACATGAAATAATAGATGGCCTCTTAATTGGCATAACATGGCCAACACTGTGTGCTACTGTACTGCAGCATGGCACCATCAACATGTGCCACAGGACTCTCATTTCTCATTTGTGGATTTTATGCTTCTTTTATTTCTCAAAGGACATTAAGGGATTTTTTTCTTTTTAGCTGTAAGCCTTTTGACAGTGGGACTCAATGATCTTAAAGGTCTTTTCCATCCTAAAGGATTCCATGATTCTGTGGTTCTGTGTCTGTATCTGAATGTTGAATTCTACATATTTTGTAAGCTGATTCTTAAGTTTAAAAAAGTTGCTGCTCTTATTTCCAAGCACTTTCTTTGTGATTTTTTTTAAGGTCTCGTGATGTGGCTGAAGTAAATGTTTCCATGCAATTTACACCTAAAAGCATCAATATTCAACAACAAAATTGTCAGATAAATATAAGAAAAACAATATGCATAGATGCCACAATTTGTTTTAAGACCAGACTAAAGTCAAAAGAAGATATATTTGAATCCAGTAAGTAGATAAGCACTAAGCTATGGAAGCTTTAAGCTATAAAACTCCTATGCTCGCATGCATTTATTAATTAAAAAATGGAATTCAACTATTCTAAATTCAGTACTTCAAGTGCATCTAAGATATTTTGGGAAAAAAGAATGTGTAAAGGCAAAGTGCTTCATAATATTGATCTCAACCTCCTTTGCAGGTCTCCAGTATTGGATTACTCTTGATGCACAAAGACAAATATCTCGGAGCTTGTTCACAGAAAGCCATGAGAGGAAAATGCAAAAAAATATAACTATCAAAGGGTCAGAATGTACAAAACATAACTTCTACATGTTGGCAAGTAAATCATTTAAAGTATTTTTCTCATATTGATGCTAGAGTAACCCAAATATATATTTCATTAATTGCAAATTGGACAACAAAATCTGTGTTCAGAATTAATCTTAAGAAGGTTACATGAAATTTGCTTAAAACTTAGATTTATTTATTTATTTATACACATACAAACTATTTACTTATACATACAGTCTATTTAGCTCTGTCTGTGTCTTTCTTAAGAAAGAGCATGCCTCACTTGTTGGAACCAAGCAGCTGTCATGGTTAGCAGTTTAGGTGCACTCAAAACTCAGCAGGAGCATGTGAGATAGAATTTTAGTTTGCATATTGGTGCAATTCCTCCTAATAAAATACAGTAAAAAAAACTTTCAGGTTTGGAACAGAGAGTATTTATTCACTGCAAAACAGAAGCATAATTAGCAGCTGTGAGTATGAATTTGCTCAGATTGTACCTGATGTGTGGAGTGAATGGACTTGAATACTGTAAGCTACCCACATTTAAAATGCTTAGTGACTTCACAGTTGTATCATAATGCAAAACTAATGGTAAATGATACCCTGAGTTTTTTTCACCAAACAGCAGACCTAAGTTTGACTCCACAAAAAGTGATGCTGCTGATGCTAATCTTATTCATCCTTTGAGCACAACTAGAAGAGAAAAGTCTGTGAGTCAACAGTTGAGATATTCTTAAATGAAACTGTGGGACATGCTCAGTCTATGTGAAATTTTGTGTATATGTAAAATCCTTGGTAGATATTTATAAGGAATGGCTGGAACATTAAATGTTTCATCATCAACTGCAAGCATTCAGATTCTTCTCTAGCAAGAATGGCAACAGTGTGACAGAAAAATATTTTACCTCAGCATTTTTTGGGTCTTTTTGCTTAGATATGAAAGTGAATGTATATATAACCTCCTTAGATATGAAAGTGAATTTCCATAACAACAGTTTTGTTTTCCTTATGTTCTAGGATAAGCCTGATTTTCAGGACTCTGTAAAGGTTTTGCTGGAATTCAATTTTTCTGATCCAGAGAGTGGACCTGTTCTTGATAGCAACTTGCCAAATTCAATAGCAGAATATGTAAGTCAGAAAGATTCTGTATCACTAACCAAAGTATTTAAGGCAAAAATCATAGCCCACACAGGAGCTGAAACTATTGCCCTCAAATTGGCTAGAGAGGAAGGGTCATTGAGCCTGTCCAGGAGATGTTCCCTCTAAATGACTATTCAGGAATGAAAAGCTTGATTCGATGTGCTTGTGAGTCAGGCTGGGGTTTCAGAGCTCTCTGTAGCTGACTGAAGATAGAAGAGAGTTACCGAAAATTTTATTGTCAGGTTTTACATAGATGGAGCAGAGGAGTGTTATCCATTTACTTTGGTGGTGCTTGCCATCATTCACTCTTCTATTAATGTCTCTTTTCAGAACCTAGGTGAATCATTTAGAAGAGAATGATGAGAAAGCTTATCTTTCACCCATGCATTTTACAGGATATTGGCATGTTTAAGTGGTTAATATTAGGGAAGACTTTGATTTTTAAACAGAAGACCTTACGTAAAGTTACATAATGCATTAAAATGCAAGTATTTGACAATAAATGTAGCAAAATTAAGAATAAACATACTATTTTTGCAGATTCCTTTCACAAAAGATTGTGGAGCCAAAAACAAATGCATTTCAGATCTTGTTCTGATTGTAAAAGCAAGCATAGCTGGAGACAGGTAACTACACTGGATTTAATGTATTGTTTGAGATCTGTACAAGGTTTCTATGTGAATTATAAATTCTGTAGTCTAATAATAGAATGTTGGGGCTTCCTTTCCAATTCAGAAACAAGACAGTCTGGAGACTGAAAGAAGTTTCTCTTTATGTTAAAAACAGATTCAATAGTTAAGATGTCCAACATTCTTACTTTATTTTACAGCTCTTCTCCATTCATTGTAAAGTCACGCAATGATAAGTTCACCATCCAGCTCTCTGTGAAGAACAAAAAAGACAGTGCCTATAACACTAGAGTTTTGGTTCAATATTCTCCAAATATTATTTTTGCTGGCATTGAGGTAGGATTTTTTTCACATTATCAAATTTATCATAACCTATATTGCTAGAGAGATCGAGGAAGCCTTTTTACTAAACCTGAGTTTGACTCCTTGGGCATCATCTCAGTTGATTGAAAGAGATTCCCCAGGGCTGCTTTCCTTTCTCATGCCTCCAAAGGAATGTATTTATTTTGACATGACTGCACTTATGCCTGGCCCTGCCCATAAAATACAGATGCAAATTTCACAATGGCACTCAGAAAAGTGACTGGCCCTTAGACGAAGGTGAGCACTATGAATCACCTGTAGAATCTACATCTGTAGAACAAGAAATGCCTTGTTATTTATCGGTAGAACTCCTGAGCCCCTAGAATTCTCCTTTTGCACGTGTATAGAGAAAGCACTGTTGTGGTAGGACAGGATATATCAGTGCCTGCATCTTTCTTACCTCAGACAGCATTTCCAAAAGTGGCTCTTTTCCTTCCTGCCTCAGTGGATATGCTACAAATACACCTCAGTTCAGATGAGAAGCATTTAGAGCAGTTTGTTTTCTGTCAATGGTCCTGATACTGCACATTAGGAGAAGTCAGGGATCCATAGCACTGTGGCTGATCCTGTGGCAATAATTGATGGAGTATGAATGTCACTTTTATTGCTACATTAGCAACACATTTACAAAATTTGAAAACTGTGTAATTATAAATATGTTGATTGCTAGACCTCATAACTAATTTGCATGATGTCCAGTAGGCATATAGTTGTGAATGTTCCAAACACTGTCATTGGAAAGGCGTAATGGCAAGTAATTGCTATAAATGTCTATAGGTGAAAATTGTCCTGCCAGATTTGTGGCTTTCTATTTTTGTTCTAGTTCAATTAAGGCTTTGACTCTTACAATGTATTGACAGTGAAAAGTGGCAATCATGTATGTGTCCCACAGGTCTATGATGCTCAGTCAAAATTTAAAAAGAGTTTGCACAAGGCCATGCTTTCACTTTCTTTTTCCCTTTAGGATATACAGAAAGATAGCTGTGAATCTAATCACAACATCACCTGTAAAGTGGGATATCCGTTTCTAAAACCTGCAGAAGAGGTAAAAAGTCCCCCTGCATGCAAGTTCTCCTTGCCCCGTGTTGTTCTAAAGGTGGGGCAGTCCCTATCATCTCTGAAATTCTTTTCTCTTGTGTTCATCCCAAAAACTCTCCATGCATGTTTCTCAAGCTATCCTTGATGTCAGCTGCACAGAGCCAGATGGCAAACCATCAGATATTGAATACCTGGCCAGTCAGTTGTGG
The DNA here is from genome assembly GCA_013398115.1 of Falcunculus frontatus. Lineage (NCBI taxonomy): Eukaryota > Metazoa > Chordata > Aves > Passeriformes > Falcunculus > Falcunculus frontatus. The sequence continues at coordinate 97,014 of VZRV01001945.1, forward strand.
TGTGTGAGGAAGTAATAGATGCATATTGCCATCCTTGACCCTGAAAGATGGCAAGTGACATACGAGTGGTGCACCTGGCCAGAAGTGTCTGGCTCTAGGCTTTCCACAGCCTGGAGCCTATAAATTTAGTTATTTTGTGTATAAAATGTAGTCCATTGGTTGAAGACAGAATGAGATGGTATGTGGAAGTGCTAACTCAGATTTACCAAAGTCAGGCATCAAGACTTCACCTCTGCTCAGTGGGGAATGAGAGGCCTTTCCAGCAAGGACTGGAAACAGTGGAAACTGGAAGCAGTGGAGTTTCCACTTAAACTCCATCTTGAACAGTTGCAGTGATGTCTGTATCTCCTGTTGGAAAGGAGAGGGAGCTTTAACTAAACTAGGCCTTTGAAAAGCCATACTTAGATCTTGATCTTGAGTTGGGAAATATCAATTTGCATGCAAATAAGACAGTCTTTCTTGGCAGTTTCTTGTTTGCCCTTCTATCTTGAACCAGGAGGATCATGAGAGATGTCTTCTTACATTGCCTCCCACACGAAAGTTCCAGCTTCTTCCAGCCAGGGACTAAGTCAGCTGTTACCTTCTTGAAGCCAAATGAGTATATTGTCCAATGCCTCTGCCCACAGTGTTCCATTCCCAGCTTTACTGGATTTTTCACATTTTCCTTTCATGCTTTGCTTGTTAGTTTGTCTGTGCTCTAAAGCACTAAATTTAGAAATTTCACTCTTTTCTTTGCATTTGGAAATCAATCTCTGATTCACAGATTAAGCGTCCCTAATACATTCCTTTTTAAAGCTGCTTTTTGCTTTAAATATGAATATCTAGGACAACTTTCTGTGGACCACTTTGTAGTAAAGATTTTTACACATAAAAGGAAAGAAAAAATTCTGAACTGAAAATTCCCTACAATAACAAATAAGAGAACTTTTGCTTCATATAAAATTATCCTTAAGTGTCAGGAAATGAAGAAGAACATAAGGGACAGTGTTCCTAAATTTTGATTAATTCCAAATGATATTAGATTTGCCTTGGTTATAATAACTATGAGATTTTTTTGAGACCTAGCAGTGTCTTCTTTATTTACATTGTAAACATTTGTTTTTGGTATTCCAGGTGTTCTACTATATATTAAGTGGTATTCCAGCAGACTTCTACAGGCAGCTCATCTCCCCTGTAATAGCCAGGCTTTGAAGCTTTGTTTCCTCCTAACTGGAGGGAAAAAAGAGGTTTTGATAAATTGCTTGTAAGACCAATTGCTTTCAATTAAGAACTATTTAGCCGTGTGTTTCTAATATACCATTTAAATTTTTTTCTTGAGGTTTGTGAAAATTTGAGGCTTCTGTTTAATAAGTGGTAACTATTCGATTTCCTTCTTGGTTGAGACAAATTCTAAATAATGGATTCATTCAGATTCATGGAAAACTGGTAAAATATGGATAAGGATTCCCTAGAAAAAAGCAAAAATTTGTACATTTTTCATTATATCAATCCCTATTAGTGTGTGCTTTTTTTTTTCTTTTAAAATGTGTAATGAATTTTTCTACACAGATTTCCTTCAAGATATCGTTCCAATTCAATGCATCGTATCTCCAGGAAAATGCTACTATTCATGTGTATGCAACAAGGTTAGTTGCAGTCTTTGTCTCCTTGGTTTTTTTCTTTGAAAGCTCTACAGTCTTGTTTCATAGTAAAACACAAGTGCCTTCTGAACTCACAAGCCCTTCAACCTTCTGTAGAGCTGGCACCCTTACAGATGTATTCAGTCCAGCAATGGATTGAGTGGACTAAATAAATAGCCATTACTCTCTACAGCCTGAGAGTTACAAGTGAGTCATAATTTCCGGTTGTTTTACCTTCAGCAAAGGTTTATTCTCCTAGAGAATTACTGTACACTTTAGCATGAATCACAGTTAACAAAAAGCTCTGGCCTTCAAAGAGTAAGAGCATTGCAGAAGTTGTCTCTGAACGGGTAAAGGAATGCACTTGCCCTCGGTGTTTCTGTTCCTGAAAAATCCAGGGATGGTGTGGCTTTTAACTGATCCATTTTCATTCAGTCACGTGCAGTCTGTAATTTTAACAAAGATGCATTTATGAGCTGGGGCTGGTGCAGGACTTAAATCATTAGTTACTGGAAGAAGTATTTTATTTTTAGAAGACAATACTTAACTGGAAATGAGTAGTGTCCTTTTATACCCAGAGCTGTAGGTAGTTTAGTTTCTAAGGTCCCTTTCCTCCTGGTAGTTGTGTTGTGTCTGCATTAATCTGATCTGAGTGACATATGTTGTTTTGTTTTAGTGACAGTGAAGAACCACCTGAGACCTTGAGTGACAACAGAGGATATGTTACAATTCCAGTAAAATATGAAGTAGGATTAATATTTGTAAGGTATTGACACTTCTCTGTATCTTCTCTGACACTTCTCATTATCTGCTAGCACAGTAAATTGCAGGTGTTCAAGGAGAATATAGTATCGTTTAGTTGTTGAAATGTGCTCAGTATCTACAGACAACAGCTTCAAAGCTCATAAAGCGGAAGCACAGGCTTCAGTGAAAAGAGAAGTCGTGCAATAGTGGAGCAGTTACTGTCCCTAACTTGCTGAAATTTCATTTTATCTATTTAAATTTGATCTGCAGTTTGCAAATACAACAGCAGCTTTTGTTGGTTCCTGTACTTTGCTATATTCATTCAAAGGCATTTCAGGTACAAAAGAAAGCAAATACTTCCAGATTCCTGGTGGCCACAGGTTTGTATCACTATAATATTGCATGGTGTGGTGTTTGATTTCCATCTTCAAAAATTAGCCTTAATTTTAGGTTCTTGGGCGTTTGTTTGTTTAAGTTCAGACTTAACTTTAATGTAGGTCTTGTAGTACACTTTATTTTCAGAAACAGACAGAACTCAGTTAGATTCCATCCCTGAAAAGCATTCTGTATACTATTGGTAAACAACATTTCATGGTGTACAGGTGTAAATAATTAAGCCAGATTTATTTTGGATGCATTTCATGGTTCAAATCCAGCCATTGTTTGTCCCATAAGGAATGAGGCTAAATTTGGAACATGCTGGCTTTTTCCGTTTTTCCTGATTCTGTCTTTTACAGGATCCTGCCTGTTTCACATGGCAATGCCCATGATAAGGGACTGCACAATTAGAATAAGGATGGCAAAATCAGACCCTAATGTGTTAACTTCGGGAATAATAATTGCTTTTTTTGTAGTTATATCTCAACAAAACATTTTAAATGTATGTAATAAAAAGTAGAGCCTATTCAGAGAACAGAACAGCCAAACTTCAGTGGATGCAGCACTCTTAATTGCAAGACTAGTCCTGAAATTCATGAAATAATGAAAATACCTATATTATTAACTCCTAGAGGTTTTTACGAAGTCTGTGTGCTTATTTTTTTATGTGTTTTTTTAACCACAGTGTCTTCAAAGAGCACCATGTTATAATTGCAGCAAATGATACTGTCCCTACTGCTATTAACACAACAGAGCAGATCGGAGATGAAGTGACTCTACATTATAGGGTGAGAAACAATTAAAAATGTATGACATAGGTACTGTCTTAATTTTCTTTTTTCCTTTTGGTTTGCATTACTTAAATAGCAGGTATACAGTATGTTAAACCCTCTACGTGTATTTCATGCTTAAAACCTTTTCTTTCCTTCCTTACTTTGGAATACAGTGAGTCAGAGGGTCTCAGATGGTCCATCTCCTGCAGAGTAGTTCTGGTGGGTTTTAGACCTTCTATCCTCAGCTGGGGAAAGAGAGCATGCCCTGGTAAATGAGAACTTGGACTATCCGTGCTTCAGGTTAGCCATTTCCAAAATCCTGTCAAATTTATAATAGGCAAATGCCATGCTCTGAGAATTTGGTCTTCCTGGTTGAATGAATACTGCAAAGTAAAATCACATGGGAAGGATATTTAAGGGACTCTGCCCTTGTGAGATCCCTGCTGGACTACTACATCCAGCTCTAGAACTCCCAAAATAAGGACATGGAACTGCTCAAGTGGGTCCAGAGGAGGGCCTTAAAGATGATCACAGGGCTGGAGCATCTACTCCTGTGAGGACAGTCTGGGACAGTCAGGGCTATTCAACCTGGAGAAGAGCAGGGTCTGTGGAGACCTTGCTGAGGCCTTCTGGTACCTAATGGGAGGCTACAAGAGAGCAGGGGAGGCACTTTTGACAACTTATATTGAGAGCATCCTGTCTCCCAGTGTCAAATCCAAAACTGAACAATGGTCCCATATAAAAAGCATAAAAGTCTCTGAATCAACTTCTATCTGTAAAAAATGGGATATGGTAAAATTCTTGCTCTCACTAAACAGCAATGACAAAGCGGTTTTTTTCTTATTTTTTAGGCCATACAGTGTTTTCACCTTTTTTTTGTCTGCTGCGGGTGTTTAAGGCATTATTCGTCTAATTTGCAAATCTTTGCTTTCTGAGTCAAAAAGCTGCTGGATTGCAGAGCATACCATTTATGATCTTGTAAAGTAAAATGCATCTCTGCAAGCAACTAATCACAAATAAGTAGCCAGGAGGAAAAAGTTTAAAAGGTTCTTAAGCATTTATTAAGTTTGTCCACTTCAAAGACGATATCACCAATTCCCCTGCCAGCAATTCCACCCAGGTGTTTACCCAATCCTAAGCCGCAGCAGGCCTTTCCAGAAAGAACTGCTGCTTACAGATATGTCCTGTTGTCTTCTCAATGAAAACAGGAGAGAGGAAGAGGTGAGCAGGAGAGCAGTTACCTAAGCACACCTCAGGAGAATCCAGCAGGAGCCACCACTGATACCGTGGCTTCTCTCCCAAATAAGGCACATTTTGCATAACTAACTGCGGAAATGTAAAAATGAAAAGAAGAAAATAAAAACACATGAAAGGAAAAAGCTCATAATCAAATACTAACCAAATGAGGAAAGTACTAGCCAAAACATTTTACTTTTTTTACAGATTGAAAAAGGTGAACACTTTCCAATGCCAAACCTCACACTGCAGATCTTATATCCCAATGTAACAGCTGCCAAGAACACTCTTCTCTACCTTACTGCATTGTCACATTCCCAGGTAAGATAGGAATTTTTATTTTTATGATCAATTTAAATTTGAAATTTATGTTGTAAGGAATATTTGGGATTATGAATTGCTTTTAGTCAAAATAACAAGATGTTGTTTTAAGAGTATATACAGATGTGCATAAGAGGACAGAGGCAAAAATTTTCATGAGAGGAAACAAGCAGATTTAAAATGGTGTTGAACAATAACTGCACTATAACAAGGCTGGTTTGTTATCTTGCAAGTGCTGGGATGTCCAGACTCAGATATGAGCCTCATATTCTCTTCATTGTCTTCAGTGCTTATTGCAAATGCTGGAATCCTGCTGTGTGCATCTAGAGCCCAACCTCCTGTCAGTTCTCTTCTTTCGGGTACTGAAATTAATTTTCCTGCATGTCTGCTCTCCAGCACTTGCAGTCCTCTGGCTTCTTCCTTCTCTGGGGCACTGAGACATCTTGAAGGGGATGGTAGGGCATATGTTTCAAATCCTCTTCATTGCAGCCCTCATTTGAGTTTTTCCATTTCACGCCTCCAGTGCAACTGGCAGAGATCACAATTCTGACAAATTCCATTGTCCTAGATCTGTAGATATTACAGCTAGAGCTGTATCAATAACTACATGGCTGAAAAACCCAACTATTACCAAGTGGTGACCTAAACCTCTTTTTTTTTTTCTTTCACTCAGAGACATACATGTGCACTTCCCTGCAAATAATTTCACCTAGTTTTGTGGTGTTATCCAACTGAAAAATAAACCAAAATATATGTATGAAAGTCCTAGGTTTACTTTGAAACAAAACAAATATCAAACAAACAAAAAAAATCCTATTTAGAATGCAAAAAAAGTTGTGTCTGTTCTTGATTTCCTTTCCCCGTTATTTTCATTCCTAGTCATTCACCCCATTTGACACAAGTTTGCACATAAACTCAATAAATCTTGTTTTTTCTCAGGCAGATTTCATGTCCTGCTAGCTACACCTTGGTGACAGTAGTGTGCCGAAGTGCACCACAGGGGATTTGTAATCTTTTTCATGCTAGCAGTGTGAAAGTCAACAACCTGAATGAAAAAAATCAATTCCCCCACACTGAAGACACCAAGGGATTTCCTAGTTGCCTATGGAGGAGTCACAGAGATCCAGCAGTGCTCCAGCATCCGCTCCCCCTCCCTGGACATTGCAACTGAGGATTCTGCATCCTGCACTTAACCTGCCTGTCTGCTTGCTAGGGCAGAACCTCTTTGGGTTCCCGTGCAGAAGCTCTTTAGCTCATTTAATAGCCACCCCCTGCTGGTTCACATAGTGCTCATCTTGCAGGAAGCTCTTGTTTGCTTCTGCAGATGGTTAAGTAGCTGCATAGAGTTTAAGTTAAATTATCTCATAAATTTTTAATTTGCTGTTTGAATAATAATACTTCAATACAGAGACCCTCTGAATTTCCTATTCTGCACTCTTGCAATATGCTCTTTTGTTGCATTTAGTGGTTAGTAAACAATATAATGTTATTAAATATTAAATATTATTAATGCTGGCTTGTTTCCAGATAATTTTTCGTAATAGATTGCATATCCAGACAATATTATTTGTGTTTCTGCTTACAGAATGCCATCTGCCAAACTAGTTACCCTGTAGATCCCTTAAAGATTGGCGCTGGGAAACCATTTGTGTTGTCAAAAATAAAAGAACCTACAAGGGATACAATTATGGTAAGCCTACTCATAGCATATATATTCACCCCAGATATTAATCCAGATCTTGGAGCTGAGTACTTCTGAAAAAGATGTATAAAAGCTGCTATCAAACTGTATTATTTGGAAACTCATTTTGTTTTAATGGCTTAGAAAACTTTTTTTACGTGGACTAGACTATAGTTTTTATTTGGCTGCAAAACTCTATGTGGAACTCAATTTAGATAGTTTGGGGTTTCTTTAATTTAAAAAATATGTAAATAGCAGTAGCACATTTGACAGCTGAATAAATCGTTACCATCTATGTTCCCATAGTAGTTAAAAAAATAGTAATATTTTAAATATCTCTTCTCTCCCTTTCAACTTTTTTAGACATCCAGTAGAAAATGCATTCAAATGCTAGAACTGCGACCTGACAAATTTTCCATGCAACTGTAGTTGATGATCCCATTTGGAAAGGACTAGCCCTTCACATTTAGATGGAAGAGTTAAAAGTAATTTTGCTGCTGTAGTTATGTTAGCATGTCAGGGGGAAAGTGTCCTCAGCACAGAGGTGCAATTGGAGTTTCTGTTGCAAATGAAACCATGTCATGGGAAAAGCATTTTGCCGTGCTTATCATCGTCCTTCACAGAGGTGACAAAGGTCTAGGCTAAGTGACTATTTCTAACTTTTTACAACATAATCCTGCTGGACTCACGGCTAGGAAGTGATACTAGGAAGTAAAGACATTTGAATTTTCACACACACACATATTGCCCTGCTTGAGAGATTCAGGTGTCCCAAGATTTGAAAAACACTGCAGAAAAGCTATAACTGTGTTGGTCGAAGAACACTTGCTTTTACAAGATGTGCCTCCTTTAGGAGTTCTGTGATGACTTTAGCTCCATAGCTACAGCAACAGGTTTTTCTCAGGGCTTGCCAGCCTGCAAAAACTGAGTTCTACCACAGCACGAATATCTCAAGCTGGTTTATATACTGCAGTGTCATTTCTACACAAAAAGCTACAGTAATTAATACCAGTTTATTATTGGTGTCATAGCAAGTGATCTGTAATGTAGTAGTTTACATGTTTTTATTTTAATGGTGTGAAATGTCTCTTCCTATTACCTCATGCTGGTGCCTTTTAAACAGGACTGTGATACATACAGCTGTGCCTCTATTAACTGTGCCCTGATCCCATCTGACACATATCAAGTGAATGTTTCATTAAGAGTGTGGAAACCTACCATCATAAAAGTAAGTAAATCCTATTTGTATTCAGAATATTTTGGGTTTGAGAAACTTAAGCCAGCATTTCTAATGTCTATTAAAATTGTGTCTTTCATTTTCTTAAGTGTCCCCTCTAGTATTTGAAATAGTTTCTTTTGCTATTTTAAAAATTTCCTTAAAACTGTGTCACACACACTTTCTTATCCTTAAAGTAAGGACTTAAAACTTAGCAGGAATTTAAAACCACGGCAAGAAGACACCCCTTACTTATTCTGTATTGATGGTCCTTTTTTAATAGCTACTTATGCATCCACAAAGTCTAATCCAGCAGATATAAGGAGGAGTACATAGAAGCATATGTTTTTTAACTTAGTCTTAATCTGGGAAGATTTCTCAACTCTAGAAAGGATTTTCTGAATCACAAAGAGCAGAGCAGAGACAGTAGCATTCGAGGATTGATTAATATTTATTTGAAATCTCTGCAATCTACCCTTTTAAAGCAGCATTACTGTTTTGCAATAATGCATGTGCTGAAGGTGACATACATGAGCAGTTTCATTGACTTGCACGTTCTTCAGCATCTCCCAAAGCATTTTTTCTTTCACCCTTCTCATTGCTACAAAGCTTTCTACTTTAAAAATACCTAACTGTAAACCATAGTAACTACTCTCTTCTTTCAGGCCAGTATTCACAGCTTAACCCTTGTTGTGAAAGCACTACTTAGGAGTGAGAACTCATCACTGATTTTGAGAAATGACCATCAAAAACTGGAGGTAAGAACATGATAATTGATGTATTTGTTCTTCATAGAATTTATTGTGCTATAGAATCATTCATTTTCATTCTTTACTAATGAACTAATTGTTACCTTTAGTAATGCATTATCCTACTCTAAACAGGAGTGATTTCATATTACAGTAGAAACGTCTGAATTAGTCAGAAAATAGCACCAACAGCCCAATACACACCAGTGTACCTGGCTAAGGATAACTACTGTCTGATTTTTTTTTGCTTGCTTCAATATAAATACCTCCTGCAGCTATGTAAATTAAAAACATAATTAAAGTTCTTCTAAGGAAGCAATAGGATTTGCAAATTGTCTTGGGTCAATAAAATTGATCTTAGTTTGTATTTTCTTTATTATTTCCTAATTTATTCTTTCTTTCTACTTTGTTACCCAGGATATATGTTTGAAACTGGATCTTTTATTTTTCAGAAGTTCACTATCATTTTCTTAGATAAGGAAGTATATAACATGATTGTACTGGTGTCAGATATAAAGAAAAATGTCTAAAATTTTGTTAGAGGTATTTTTTATCCTTTTAATACTCTCAATTCCAAGCATTTATAGTGTTTAAACATTGGTCTTTTGTGATAACTTGTACATGCAGGAGCTTATTTACTACAATGTCCATTTTTTTAAGCAAAAGTCTTATTATGAGTTCTTATTGTTAATATCCCAAAATTTACAAGAGTAATATTCAGTGTGAATTACATCTTACACAAAATATTTTTGAAAATTCAGAAATCAGAGGTCCACTGTTAGCTGATTTTGTATTTAGAAATTTCTTTTAAGTAATAGATTAAAATTCAGTCCAGGAGTCAAAACACAGCTGAGAGGCTTGCAGATAATGAGAGACAAGGACTTTCAGATTTATCTTTTTTAGGCACATAATTTCATGGTTTATGTTCAGCTCTTCAATGCTCCTTTGAACTATAAAATTGCTCTCTAATAAATTCTTTAGTTAATTCAAACTCCTACATGGTCACATTTATTTAAATGTGAATATTACTTATTTCTGTTTAGTTTTCACTGGATATGCCTTGTTTAAAATCAAATTAGTATCCACACAGCCTTTAACACTTTTGCTTACCTCCATCTTTCAGGGAGGCAGGCACTGAGTGAGGAGGAGTGTACTGAAGAAACTCCTTAGCTTATTCTTCCACTACTCATGATTTTGGTCCTGTGTCCTTTATAGCAATGACTACTGACTTGTAGCAGGGCCACCCTCATGAATGAATGCACTTAGAAAGTGCAAAGTATTGCATAAGCACAGCCTTTCATGCTGGAGGTTATTTTCTTAATTCCTTCCTACAAATTTCTGTAGTTAAAATGAAGTGGTACCCTGGAAAATCACTGCATACTGATTGATCACTGCTGCTGTTTTGATATTTTAGAAGGACAAAATATTTATTGCTTACATTCTGAACACTTTGCAGACCATGATTAAGATTTCCAAAGAACACCCACCAGGTACAGTCCCCTTATGGGTTATCCTCCTGAGCATCTTCGCTGGACTCTTGATTCTTGCACTGCTTATATTTGCTCTGTGGAAGGTAAGCTGTACATCCTTGTCTTCATGAATGTAAAAAACATGCTTAAATTCTCTGACATCTCTTTCTCATAACTAGAACCTCACAGACAGTAATATTATCTACTAAGTAGTGTGAAATCTTCCAGAAATAACGAAATAATTAATTACACTGCATTTTTCTGATGTGTAACAAGCGGTGCTATCCAATTGAAACCTGTATTGCCATTATGTTAGGGAAAGAAGAATAAGATATTTTTGTATGAGTAAGGGTTTATTAAGGGATTTTTCTGTCAGCTTTGGCTGTGACCTTTGATGGCTAGGTTTTCTCTGTGCAGGAGATGCTAGGCCTGTGGTGTAAGTCTTGCCACAAGTGGGCACTCTTCTCCAGGCTAAATATTTTGTTCCTAATTGCATTAGATGGTTACAGCTTATAAATTTCAACATGCAAGATCTCTTGAAAATTTTGGCATTATAAAATTAAATATTATTTATTAATTTGAGTAAAAAATATTACTATTAAGCACTTTGACCTTTGACAATACGTGAGCAACACAGTGATTGAACAGTCACTCCACTATATATTAACTGTACACAGTTTTTCCATTCCAGGAAAAACAGTGTCATAGTTTGGTGATAAAATATTAACTAACTTTGTACAGTAGTGTAAGTATTAAAACAGTAGTAAGAACCAGCACATGAATGTAACCAGTATAGTTTGTAAGCTTAGTCACTTTTTTTTTTTTTCTGCAGGCTGGATTTTTCAAAAGGCCACTAAAGAAGAAAATGGAGAAATGAAAAAAAAAAAAAAGCAGAAATTTTTGCTCAGGTCTGCCTCCAAAATGTTACTGTAAAATTATAAACTTAGATGCAGTGGTTACAATGCTTTCTAAATGCTGGTGCATTAAAAAAACATAAGAAACAGAAAAACAAGAAGAAAATCAAGCACACATGCAAAGGAATGATGCAAAAAAAGAATTAACAACCTTGCCGCATTTTGTGATCTTCAAGAATTTACCTTTAGGTGTTACTCATTTTTGGAGAGTAACTGAGTTCAAAGATTCTAACATTTTTTAATACGGAAAGTTTGTAGTCATATTTTCATATACCTATGTCTGTGGAATCATTTTTCATACCAAATTGCACAACGAGTCAGCTTGTATGTAGCAATCCCAATCTTTTTATCACCTTCCAATTTTCAAAAGGAAAATGCATAATTTTCAAAATTCCCTCCTAATATCAATTCTGTGGAAGCAGATTCTCAATTCACAAAGCAGAACATGTAAACTTTGAGAATGCACCAAATGCATGTGATAGCTGATGCAATGGCAACTCAGAAGACAGAAGCACCTCCAGAATATTGGGTGAAAATTACTGAAATACCGTGGATTTCTCTTTCTGCTCATTTCAGCATGTCCAGCTGAACCAAGGATACTCCAAGAAAGAGATTTTTATGGTCAAGTGGACCATAAAGGGTTGATCCATTAAATCACATAAATGTTTGAACTTGAAATATATTTTTGGCAGGCCTAAAAATGCACGAATCATTCAAGCCCATCTGATTGCACACTGTACTTAAATAAGCAGGGGCATAATTGTATCTGCAAATTGAAATGTCCATATTTATGCAGAAAATGTTTAGAGGCGCCCTGAAAGTTTGACTCTTGTTGTATATCTTGGAGTAGCCGTTAGGGTGCTTCATAAACTGTCACTGTAAATTTCTTGTGTAGCTATTTAATCCAATGAGTTTAAAGTGTACAAAATGATAATTATCAAAAGAGCACAGATAGGAAATTCAGCACTGGCAAGCTTTTTCTAGTATTATAAATCACAGCTCATCCTTATTACTTATGAGTTTAAGAAGTGATGAAGAATTTGCATACTAAATAAGCACTTAACAAATGATGTTTATTTTGTGTCAAAGATTAAAAGTTTATATGAGAATACACTGAAATGTAGATAGCAAAAGATTTCTTTAAGAAATTTTTTCTTCCTGTTTAGATCATTCAGTTTCTTCCTTTCTTTTGTGCACTTGTCTTCCTTCCATGAGGATCTCTCCCTGGGGCTCATGGCTGTGCCGTGACCTTGAGAGCTTCCTGTGTTACTTGGAGCCACATGAAATTAACAGGAGAAAAAGGATGCATGCTGGTAAGGTATGATGCTGCCTCAGCATGACTCAGTATTGATTGCCAGTAGATCAGAAAATGCTAAGGAGGTGTTCTAAGTTCTGCAAGACATACTTCTTGACGGAAAAGCTCTGCCTTTCCAAGGAAGCCAGGAAAACTTGTTCCTCCTCTTGGAACAAACATCACTGAAATACTAAAAAAAAAAAAAAAAATCAAAGCAATTTTCCAAAATGTTTCTGCTTGTCACTGTCTTTATAGTAATAGCTTAAAAAAGAGTAATAAATTTTATAAAGACTTATTTTTCAAGAAGAGATTGGGTTAAACATGCTGACAAGTGAAACTCTGAAAGTGTGCCAGAAGGTGCTTCATTGCTTGAAGGATGCTGTCACTCTTCAGTCCCTTCTATTTAGTTCCTAAATTGTAGAAAGGAGATATTGGGAAAGGCTGTGAATGCACCAAGTAAGATTGAGTTTGAAAGTGTTTGCAATTTCTTCTTGTGTCTGTGGGAAAGGTGGTTATTTCACAGCAGCGGTCTGCTGAAGGTAGCAGTATGACTCAGAGGAGAGGGCAGAGCCCTCTGTGGGAACACTGTGGGTGGCTGTGCTTTGCAGAGCCTGGGAGAGCTGCTGAGACAGTGGGCATGGTTGCTGTGCTCGTCTGGACAGCTGGAAGTGCACTCTGCCTGAAGGGGGTCTGAGCAGAGACTACATTATTGGAAGCAAAAAAGTGACGTAGAGGAATTGTGGATAGAATCCCTGTTTCATGCATTGTGAAGGAAACCAAAAATCTATTTGTTGAACTGTGAAGATAAATTAATACAGCGGTGTTTTCAGTCCCGAGCCAGACAGAGGTTTTACTTGAAGAAAATTTATTATTTTGCCCATTTGATTGAAAGATTTAAATGGCACTTATGACTGTAGCATTTGAGCATGTTGTAATCGTTATTTTTTTTTCTCACAGTATCTCTGAAAAGGCATAGCAGTGTTGTTAACCTCTTATAGTTTTGTAAAGGAACAGAATTATGAAGGAATTTTGACTCACCTGTGCACACGTAGAAAGTCTATGGTAGCAGAGGAAATACTTGTATTTGTTATTATTCATTCAGTTTGTTAACAATGAGGTCATGTTTCCTGGCTTCATAAAATTACTCACAAGTTGTGTAAGACACACATAATTCTTATGCAGCATACTTTTAAGTGTTTCACTATTTAGTTATGATAAGCTGTTAACCAGAGCTTTTCATTTTTTTTGTGACATTTCGTATCTTATTTTAAAGCATCAGCCTAACTAAAAAATAGTCTATTTCCCTAGATGAAGACTATGCAAAAATAAATCAGTAGTATTTATCAATGTAGAGTATGTTTAAGAGCAGTGTTTCATTTTAGACCTTCTTTGCACTGTAAAAACAGTAATAAGCTTCTTATAACCACACTGCTTTCCTCATTCATGATGCTTTCTCTCTTTTCACATTTTCCCTATTATCATATTTTCAATTATAGTATCTATTTAAAAGATAAGTATACATACATACATACAAGTATGTCAAGGGGATAGCACTATAGCACATTATTCTTACACAATTCCTAGCGATTAGTAAACTCGCTATTTTTATCCTTTTCCATTTTTAGCCTTTCCACACAGCACTGGAAGAGCAGTATTTTACTGCTTTTCATGATTTACAACAGAAAAACCTACTGAAAGCAATATTGCAAACATCAGGAACATCTCACTTAAATTAGGCAGGCACTAAAAGTACCAGAACCTAATTTTACAGCATGTAATCAGTTTTATTCCTAAAAATAGACACGTTAGGGTTGTGGTGTAATTCTAATAACTAACAAGATAAATAATTTTTATTGAAACTAAAGCATGTAAAAATTCATAAATTGGATGTGTAACCGGAGATTAAGCAACAAAAGGGTTCTGGCCCACCCGGCTCAGTTCCTAACTTCAGCACTGAAGTAGGTGAATTAGTGGGAATGGGCAAGCTACTTTTCTATAGGGCAGGAATTCTCTGCACACTCCTGCTTCAATATCAGGTTGTTCTAGAGATTGCTGATCCCATACATGATTTTAGAAGACTTAGGAAACAGCATCTGCATTAGAACAATCTCCCTGAGCAGCTGCTTGGGCTCCCTGGGCAATTCCTTTGCTAGTCTGGTTTCCCTCTAAGTCATTATTATGAGCCATTACTACAGACACAACCCACCTACCCTGACCCCTTACCTGAGCCCTCTAGTATATATCCTGTGCTGAGTCATTTTGAGCATGGTGTTCCTCTTCTTCAGAGCTTGAGTCAGGGGAATTCACCTTAAACTGAAGCTGAGGGTTTTCATCTCACCTGGCACCAAAATGCTGGAGTTAGGGTCATACGCATCTAATGAATTCCACATAATCTAGTTGGTTAATTTCTTTGATTGCCTATTGTATAGATGGTGACCCATTCAAAAATAAAAGAAAATAAGATAATCAGAATGTACTGCTCTTTACTATACCACTTAACAGGAATAAAAGGGGATTTACATACTTTTAAAGAAAACCACAACATTCTGCACAGCATTTTCTTTTTCCTGTAAAAGTATTCCATGTACTTTATTGATTAAAAAAGAAATTAAGAGTCTAACAAATCTCCTGTGTAGTTTGTTTGCTTGTTATTGATATAAGAATAATATAAAGTCATCTCAGCACCTAAAAACAGATTCATGTACTTGTCAATAGAAAGGCATTGTAGAAACAAACATTTTTGCACAGCATAACACCCAGGAAAGCTTGATGTGGTCAAGCTGTCAGAAACACGTTGTCATTAGATTTATGGACTTTGTGCTTATACCCATGTTTGAAAGCTTTTTAGAAGATCGTATGACTTCCTGGCACAGAGTTGTTTCCATGACACTAAATAAAAGTTGGAAGACACATTGATTCATTCATTCATCTAACCATTCTTCCTGTCCAGAGATTCTTCTGTACAATTTATTCCTGTAACCCGAATAGTCCATGGTCTTGCATAATTGTAGATGATTCACATTAACTTCCTTAAACCTGGCAAACATTTGTATCGAGACTTCCTAGAAGACAAAGATTATACCTTTTATATCACAGTTAACTTCTAGAAAACATTACAAAACATGTAATAACTGTTCTTTCATCAGAGACTACTTTGATGATGAATCACAATTCTCTAATAGGAACATCCTGTCTAGTCATGGGGGAGTGCTTACCATAGTGACTACTCCATATGTATCTGATCATTAAGAGTTTGCTGGACATTGCCCATGGGAGCATTTCAATGAAAATCAGGGAGAAAAAATCCATTTCTATTTTTGTTTGTTTTAAGTTGCTTTTCAATGGAATTAATGAATAACTATAATCACTTTCTCACAGCAAGAAGTGTAATATGATGTGTGATTTGCATAGAACTGGATTAAAAGTCATTGAATTTATCAGAAGCAGCCCTTCAGAGTCCAGAGATAATACCATTTCATGCAGTGAATGTGGTTTGAGGTTTGAGCCCTGTAACAATAGTAATAAAGATTAAAGTGCTGATGAAGTTTTAGTAACAACTAACTGATACCACAGTTTGGACAGCTCAACAGGATTATGTTTTAAAAAGTGGATGATAAAATGAGCTATTATCAATGAAATCATATTTTATTTAGAAAGACTGAGGCTGACACCTCAGAGATACTGGATTTTGTTCATTCAATTAAAAAAATTGAGTGAAAGACTCAGGGTAGATTTTGATTCTGACTCTAGCACAGTGGGGCATAAAGCTACTTTACTGCTTTTCCCTGCTCATGCGCTTACCCTTCTGCCCTTCTTCTCTTCTCAGTTTCTGAGCATTCTCAGAAAGGACAGACATTCCTCAAGGGCTCACTGAATGTTGCGTGTCCTGGGGATTTTCAAAGAAATGGGAGAGGGAGCAGAAGTATTCAAAGTAGATGGAACTAGATCTAGTGAGCCAGTTGTCTTGATGCACTTTGTCCACCCCTTTTGCCCACTTGTTCACTTTCAGTGGTGGTGAAATCACACTTCTTGGTTATGGTTCAGCTTGATTTGGTACTGGAAGTTAATATTTATCGCAAAGCTTCACATATCTGGTTCAGTATTACATAAGGTTTATTCATGTTCAGGGTACTGTTATCCTTCCCGGGATAAAGGAATAGGACTTCTTTCTCTCGTGAAACTTCCTTCATACTGTTTTCCATTACAGCACATTTTCACTCCATCAGAGGTGGTAAGATGAAAAACAGAGGATGTCCTCAGTTTTCTCTGAAAAGCATTTGAAGTTTAGCAATTCTGTGACAGTAGTCTGAGAAAAGTAGATCACCTTGTACCACTTTGGAGAACACACAGAGAAATCTTGCTCAGTATTTTCTCATGGTCCAAATTAATAGCCATTCATAGCTCACTTTCTTGTATGCCCACTCATAAAATCTCCCTGACAAAAACCTTACTCTGACCTCAGCCGTTTTACATTGTGCCAGAATAGATGCTATTACATCTCAAAAATTTTAGGGCTCAGCTAAAATTTCCAATGACCCTGTTAGCCAGGAAAATAACCAGTTCTGGTGGCACTGGTGATGAAGGTTTTGAGACTCTCAGGAGTCTCAGACTCTCAGACTCTCCACAAACTACTAAATTGCTTTTTGCTGTTAATTTGAAGGATCTGCCAAAATTAACTCAAGCGTCCTAGCTCCTATATGTCATGAGTTCCCAGTATTTGGAAAATTGCCTGTAGTTCTCATCGAACAGACAATTTTAAGAGAGTAATATATGCCTTATAATGTGCTACTACAACATAGTTCATAGAATCATAGAATCATTAAGGTTGGAAAAGACCCCCACAATCATCAAGTCCAACCTTTGACTGAATACCACATCAAACAAACCACAGCGCAAAGTGCCATGTCCAGTCATTTTTTGAACACCTCTGGGGATGGTGATTCTACCATCTCCCTGGGTTACCCATTTCAGTGCTTAACCATACATTCTGTGAAGAAATTCTCCCTAATTTCCAATGTAAACCTCCCCTGGCAGAGGTTGAGGCTATTTCCTCTGCATCTGCTTCTTGCTTGGGAGAAGAGATCAACCCCCACCTGGCCATGACTTCGTTTCAGGCAGCTGTAGAGAGTAATGTCACCCCTGAGCCTCCTTTTCTCCAGGCTGAACACCCCCAGCTCCCTCAGCTGCTCCTCACAGCACTTGTGCTCCAGACCCTTCCCCAGCTCCGTTGCCCTTCTCTGGACTCCCTCCAGCCCCTCAGTGTCTTTCCTGCAGTGAGGGGCCCAGAACTGGACACAGCACTCGAGGTGTGGCCTCAGCAGTGCCCAGTACAGGGGGACAATCCCTGCCCTGGTCCTGCTGGCCACACCATTGCTGATCCAGGCCAGGATGCCATTGGCCTTCTTGGCCACCTGGGCACACCCTGGCTCATGTTCAGCTGCTGTCACCAGCACCCCCAGGTCCTTTCCAGCCCCTCTGTCCCAGCCTGTGGCACTGCCTGGGGCTGTTGTGACCCAAGGGCAGGGCCCAGCACTTGGCCTTGTTGAACCTCCCACCATTGGCCTCAGCCTATGGATCCAGCCTGTCCAGATCCCTCTGCAGAGCCTTCCTGCCCTCCAGCAGATCAACACTCCCACCCAACTTTGTGTCGTCTGTGAAGGGACTGAGGGTGCACTCAACCCCTTGTCAAGGTCATTGATGGAGATATCAAGCAGAACTGGCCCCAGTACTGAGACCTGGGGAAACAGCACAAGAGACCAAATAAAATCTATGAAAGGTGCGACATGTCCACCTTTGCACGTGGCCTAATGGCACGGTTTCAGTCACATGTCACAAACCCACAGAGGGGGCATGACCTCTCTCTCTACATGGCTCTTCTTACATGGCCATCCCGCCTGCCCTTTGTGCAAAGAACTTTCAGATTTTACCCCAGTTTTTGCGATGATTGAACCAAAGTTGCAAAAAAGTGTTAAAAATGTGGAGTTCGGACAGCAGCATAGCAAAGTGCTGTTTTGTCCTCTGCTCATTGCCTATGTGATACCTAAAATGCCTTTTGCATATTTTTGACCTTTTCCAGTTTTATTTCAAAACTGAACTATTACTAATGTCTAAACTACATCCTCACAGCTAATTTTGACATTTCCTTTATGGATTTGGTGTTTTTTTAGTAGCTTGTTCTTTTTCCCTTCAGTGCAGCCCTTAATGTAACGTTTTTGTTACAGACATCATGTTTCTGCTAAAAACAATAACTGATATTTGGAAGCCTTTCCTCTAGCATCTTCAGACGAGTTAAAGAGTGACCTGCAGCCATGCATCTTGGCCTTCTGTGTGTAAATTAGTCACCTTTCCAAGATTTCCTCCCAGAAGTATATTAACAGAGAAGTCCCAAGTTTTGCATACCACAGAAACTCTGATTCTGTGGTCAGCCCTTGCAAATGACAGAAATGGAAATACCTGCATATTTCTCTGAGATGGTTGGCATTAATTTGTACATTTTTTCATCACATTAAAAAGCTAAAATAACATGAATAAATTTAAAGATTGATCATTAAGTATGTCTTCACCAGAATAACTTTTAAAAGCAAATATTTGTTCATTATCTTCACTTTGCAATGTTTATTTTTTCTTGAAAATGCAAAAACTATAGTGAACTTTTCATGGTGATCAAGCGCCCTGCTTCCCACAGTCCTTACTGTGAAAAAAAATTTGTTTGGCCCTTGATAATAAAATAGTTTATTCTTATGTGCACGTAAACCATATTTGCATAGAACCAAGTCTGAAACCTTGCAAATCAGCTCAGGCGGATATGATTGTCCCTGTAATCAATGACAAGCAGATAGGACAAGGTGCTATAAAACATCATTAAACAACAAACATGTGTACAGCAAAGGGTGTGTATCAGATCCCATTTTATAGTGTAGAGATAAGGAACACCAACCAGACTATTCTCTGAGTAATTTGATTATCAGTGTAGGTGAACAAAAATAATAATTTCTCTGCATATGTGCAATATATGTATAAAATTTCTGAAGCGGGTCAAAAAAGGTGAAATATTGCACAATCTAAAAACTCGTTTCCCATATGCAAAGTACAGTTCAGTATTATATGAGAAGGTTGCTACCAAATGGCTTATAATAATTTAAAACAAAAGCATTTATCTAAGGGAGTACTGTTAAAGAATACAGTAATTATCACAGTGTTTATTCTCCTACAACCTATTGTTTGTAAACACAGAAGAATGTTCATCTAAGAAGCAACATCCTGGGAGACAGCCTTTGTGTGTGAGAAATTATTCTTCAACATTGCGTCTGGATGAGAAAGAAAGTTTCATAACCTAAGGGTAAATTTATAATTAGAATGATGTAATTGAATCAAAGACATTGTTTCGTCGGAAAGTGAGACATTAGTCTGCAGAGGTTATTTTAGGGTGGGGCAGAGGGCGATTCTAGGTTTATTCCATTATTAAGAAACCAGTTTTTTCTATGCTGTGGATTTTTGTTTGTTGATTTTTATTGTCTTTTCATTGGTATTTATTAATTCATCTTCTTTTTCTTCCTTGTGGAAGTATAATTTTTCCTTCTTGTCCTGGAGTGGCACGCATGTATACACTCAGTGCAGATGGAAAGAAAAGCTCCCATGGCTGCTCTTCCCATTACAGTTTGCCTGCTGGTCACTGGATCAGTCTGGGTGCTGAAGCTGGTGTTTCTGCTTCTACAGCTGCACCTTGAAGTGTCTGCAGGGCTTCTGTGACACCATGCAAAGGAAACAGTGCTCCCAGAGGCTTGTGAGTCATCCCTGGTGATGACTGACCAAGGACTTTGGAGAGGGCTTTGGAGTTCAGCAGTGACAGTGTCTTGGGAATTGCTCACAGTGAGTCCATATACAAGATCTTGCATTGGGATGGGTAACACGCATGTGTGTCCTATAAAGTAAATACATGAAAGAACTCAGTGTAAGTTATACAAAGACAGGTCTCTGCTGCACTTTCATCAAGTGGATTTTAACATTCTGATTGAGATTTCTTTAACCACATAATGTCTATATAAAACCCATGTCCAAATAAATACCTGTTGAATAATTCCACCTGTTGACAAGTTTCTTCATTTTAACTTACAGCTCAGTTTCCGAATGTTATAAAACAAATAAGAAGCTGAGAGAATACATACACTCCTTAAATAATAGCTACAGTGTGTCACACCTAAAGGGCCATGATCTAGTTGCTGGGAAGGGTGAAGGAAGGAAAAATTTCTATTTCAATTTGCCAGGCAAACTGTCTTTTTCATTACACAATGTTAATGCCAAGAAGTTCAAATTATTCAGCAGAATTCATTGTACAAAATGAAATACATTCCATGTGAAAAGGTAGTGCCATAAATTTTGACGTTTACTGGAACTGTGCTATTTGTTTCCCAAATACTCTGCACATACAGTATTCAAATAGCTCTGACAAGGCTAGGTAGGATGAAAGCTACACGACACTTTGCATAAGAATTCTTTCTGATTTCTTCGGAAGTCAAACTCCTCACCTCCCTACTTTTACTGGCTTCGATTCTCTTTGTCTTCCTGGTTATTGGCCTGGCACCTAATACAACGTGGGCAATCATTTTACCTAGGCAATACATCCTCACCATCATTGCCAACTTCGAGACAGTTGTGTGGCAAGGCTTCTGGATCCTGTTGCATTTCTGCATAGCTGGGGCCATATTCTGCAGGAATTTCATTTAAAGAAGATATAGACTCAGTGTCATTAAATGTGCAATTTAATACTCGAGGAAGTATCAAACAGCCACTCTACCTTGTTCAATAAATAGAGATTTAAAGACTATTCTACAGGTTTCTGCCACCAAAGAAAAAGCGCGGTTTTCCTGGGTATCCGGGGCGGGGGTGGTGGGTGTCCCGATCCCGGAGCCCTCCTTCCAGCGCAGCGATGAGCAAAGGGCACGCAGCCTTGGGCAGCGCCAGGCGGAGCGAACGCGGGGGGGTCTCCTCCAGGGAACGTAACGGAGGGAGAACTGCCGGGAGCAAGCTGGCTCCAGAGCCTGCAGGGGACAGCACCGCCGGCAGCGCCGCGGGTGCGGGGCGAGGAGCAGGGGACAGGAGGAGCTGCCTCCGGCCCCTCCACGGCCGTGGACCGCAGGGGGCGTGGAGGAGGAGGAGGAGGAGGAAAAGAAGGAGGAGGAGGAGTATTTGGGGGCGGCTGGGAGCAGGTGGCGCTCAGTGTCGCGCTGGGAGGCGGCCAGCTCGGGAGCGGCACCGGCCCGACTTCGCACCGCGCCGGACATGGGCTCCGCGGGCGCGGCGCTGCCGCCCCTGCTCCTCGTCATGGGTACGTCTGTCTGTCCCTCTGCTCCGGGAGGGACGAAGGAAGGAGGGAGGGGAGGTCCACCCACGGGTGCGAGGTGCGGAGCGGGGGACGGCCGCGGCCCCTCCCGCGCCGCCGGGGCCGGGCAGAGACGCGCGATGGGTGCGCGGCTGCGACTGGGGGGCTGTGGCTCTGTGGGAGCGCGATGCATCGGGGGCGATTTTAAAGCAGGTTAAACTCCTGGAGCGGCACAGATTCCACTGTCCCGTAAACGGTGTGTGTGCGCGCTGGAGAGGAGCGAACGGGAGCAGTCTGATGTGTGACTTTAGGGTTCTATGATGATTATACCTTTTTAAGCACGAAGGTGATACTCTCTTTGTGAGTGCTGTTCCTAATTTCCGAGAGTCATCTAGGTCTCTTACCACCCTGTTGGGCAGATGTCGCTCCTTGGAAAAGGATAGGGAAACTTGAACCGTCTCCTCCTTCTCTTGGCTAACTTAATTACCATTACATATATTTTCCTGGGAGCTATAAGCAATCATACTCACTTGCCACGAGCAATTTCCCAGGCAGTTTCAGAGTTTTAATATTACTGTATACTCTCTCAAACCCTTAATTAGCAAGTCACCAAAGAGGCAGCATGAAAATGAGTTTTCACTGATGAGCTGTTCCAACTTGTTCTTTCAGTAACTATAGCGAACACTGCAGTGGAATGTGTGGCTGCAGGGTATGAAATAAAATACAAAAATATTAACCTGTGATGTGATATACAGTACACAAACCACCTGGCGTTTTTTTAAAAAAAGAAAAATTCTGAAAAATACCAGTGGGCAAAACATTCTACCCTGTACTTTTGCTTAATCTATCCTTTATTATCCTGGTTACAGCTGCTGCAAACCAGGACCATCAACATTCCCCTGTAATTTATGGGGTCTTAAGACTTGCAAAGGTTTTTAGAGCAGTGCTGAAAGCAGAAGATAAGGACTGATTGTCAGAGGAGGATTCCCCTGGCATTGCGAATAACAGAAGTGGGATAGGTCTACTTTGTTCAGGCATTATCCATGACTTATCTTAATTTATACATCTGAAAGCTGTCATAATTTTGATTTCAGATGTGTCATGGCGTTTGATGTTAGTGGATGCAATTACCAAGTTAATACTTGCTCAGGCCTTTTTGGTCTTGTAGAAGTAGCAAGGAAAAGAAAGTTTCGGGACAGAAGAGTTTTCCCTAACTGTTTTTGGAGTTCTGCTATGGTGGTACTCTTGCAGCTCCCCCGCAATAATTTTCAAATTGCTTGAATTCTAGTGAACCGGTTTACTTTCAAAGGTGATATTCTTGAATTTTATTGGGATATCTTAGCTGAGTTGGTCATTATTTCAAGAAAATATTCCAAGTTATTCCAGACTTGATTTTATGTCACTATATTAACTTCCCAAGTATCAGCTGTATGAAATGGATCACATGGGGCACTTCGTTGTGTCTCCAAATCCAACTAAAATCAGTGCAACAGTGAAGTAGTGGGTTACTCTTTGTTGATGTGTACTTTTGTGTCTGGAAAGTCACTAAAACTTTGTAGATGCTACAAGAAGAGGAGATCTGAAACAGAACTACCATTTTGATAATACGACTTTGCTACTAACCTTGTTAATTGTTGACCAAAAAGTATATAGCATAGAGAAGTAGATTATGTTAAGAGGAATAAATGGCGCCTTAACAGGGCAACCCATGCAACAAAGCCTGAAGCTTTTCTGTTGTTAAATGCTGCTGGTAGATTGGCCACATCCAGTTCTTTACATTTACATTTTAAGCATCCATTTTTTTTCCTTATCCTGTTCTTAAAAGTCAGAGCCAAAACAGCCCAGCTCTCTCTGAGAGTGAGGCCAGTGGAAAATACAGTAGCTTTCCTGGGCTAAATTCTGGTAACATTTTCTTTGGAAAGCTCTAGTGCCCTCATACTTCAGAGGAGATATTTGAAATTTGGCAGGAAGGCGCTATTTGCATTGTCTACCTAAATTTGGCCAAGTAACAAGTCTTTGCAAAACTGTATTCCTCTGGAAAGAAATGCATTTTTGTCAGCTAGATTCCAACGTAATTTATCTCCACCTTGTTGTGTACCTTAGTCAGATGTTTCAGTGTGAGGTCTTAGATCTACACCTGCAAACACAAAAACTTTCTCTCTTGACTTCTCATGTTGCTATTTTTACAGCAATATCCATTGTTGTTTAAGTCACTCTGCTTTCCACTTCGCTTCTGGATGGTAGTCTGCTGACTCTCTGTACTTCATGCTTTTAGCTGCTTCCTGGGCTTCAGATGAATCAGCTTGTTCTCCTTTGCATAAGAACCACTCACTTCAGAGTGAATTATCAACTGATAGTGTCGAAGGACCATACCTAGGAGAGGCACAAAGTTTGGGGTGGCCTCATCTATACTATCTCAGAAGGCCTTCATGCTGAATCCTACTATGCACCTTCCTCCAGCAACCCAGGCTGTGAATGATACAACTCTTAGCACATTTGTAAAATCTCCACTCTGTGAAGTACACATCCCTTGAACTCTTTAACTCTGAAATGAAAAATTGCAGCGACATAAGGGTTATGCCTTTTGGACTACAGGTCTACCACAAGTGCCATGGATTCTCAAATCTCCCTGCGGGACCCAGGCAGGCTAAAGGAGAAAACAGGTCTATCTGAAATTTGGGGTGGGGGTGGGGGGGGATGTGTGCAAGTGTATTTCTCTGAACAGTTCAGTAGAATAGAGGATTTCCAATGATGGGGACCTTGTAAATAATGAGCTGTAAGGCTCTATAGAGGAATAGGAGACCCTACTCAGAACCTTTTTCTTCAGAACGCTTTTGTTTAAACTGGGATGGCAGCTGTGATAATGGCACTTAACATGTAAAAGTCGGAAAGTTCCCAAAGTTAGCCACCTGGATTTGTCTCTTTTGCACATCAGTGCATCTTGCTGTCATCACCTATAAACAGAGAAAGATAGCGTGACCAGAGAATGAGCTGGAACTCCTGCCTTGCTTAGTTTTGAAATTAGAAAGTGGTCTAGTGAATGAAGATGAAATGTAGGATTAAGAGAAATATTTTTTTTTCTTACAAATATGGATTCTTTCTCTCTCTTTCTTTTTTTTTTTCCACAAAAGCTGAGTACGATTTCAGACGAGTCATTTAAATCAAATCTTTGACATGTGGTTGGAGCTTTTGTGTTCTTCTCTTTCTCTTTGCTCAGCCAGGGGTTCTCAAAACTGAAGCTGCGTTTTCACGATCTGGTTAAGCTGACCTGAATGTGGAGCTGACGCTGCAAGGACGTTTCACCCACTCCTGGTTGCGTGTTTCCACCAGTTACTCTGCTATCACTATGGCTTAGTCTGGGGAACAGGTCAGGGACCCATTTGCTTGAATAATTTTTTCCCCCTTTTGAGCTAGGTTAGTTTTGAAGATGAGCTAAACTAATCCTGCTCACTTGAGCAATTTATTTGTTAGTGCTGGCATAGGGGACAGTCAGAACTCATGGCCAGAGGAGGGAGGAAAGCTGGAAAAGTCCCTCTCACTGATAGCTGTCACTTCCACTGCTTGAGCTTGTTGTGCAAGTACATCTTGACGTGCAAACTGCTCTATACTCACAGCTGTGACTGAAGTCAATGGAAATGTGACATTTCAATTTGAATGTGAAAAAAAAGGGTTCTAGCTGTATCAGTAGATATCCAAAAGTGGTAAGTACATTTGGTTTGTTGTTGGTTTTTGTTGTTGTTGGTTTTTTTTAATGGAGATAAGGGTGATCTCTCATTTCACTTGAGGGTTGAAAAATAAATCCTCTGTCACATGCAAATACTTAAATTTATGGTCAAGATATGTAGGCAGTAATCCACAAGGAAGCTGCTAAGGTTAAAATCATATACATAAAAAGTACATGGCAATGTACAGAGAAGAAAGTACTAAACTGATAACTGAATAGCAAATGAAAATCAAACATTTGGTGCAATAAAGGAAGCTAAAAGCTGGGGTGAAAATGCGAGGCATGATTTTAATACGCATGCATGCACACCAACTTAAATCTATACAGCCTATTTTGATTTCTGCCTTTTATTCCTCTTTGTGATCACCTTTTGATACCTTGCTATCTTATTATCATATTTGTGAGTAATGTTAATGTTAAAAATCATTCTGTAATCTGGAGATGACTTGAAAGCAGACCCAAACATGAACTCTTCTTAAAGTAAAACTGTCTCCAGTTTTTCCTTCTTTGTGAGGTAGCAAGTAGTGGGAGCACTACTACATATTATTTTTGGAGTTTTGCCTTTCACAGCATTGCAGACTGAAGTAAGGCTTCATTCATACTGCATTACAGGACTTGTATTTTTTATTATGTTTATTTTAGAAAGTATACAGGGTATTACCATCACACACCTAAACACATTAACAGTTAATATTTATTTATGCATAATTTGGTCAAGGTCAGCATGAGATCCTACCAACAAGTTTTAACTGTATGCTGCCTCTCTCTGGAACAACCTGTGAATTGTTCTTTGCTTTTTTGATTCAGTGTCACGGAACTTTAATTTAAGAAGTTAAAGAAATAAAAGTACAGCTACTCCTTGTTTTCATTGTGCTTCCTAGCCACTATATAAATATTATTCATTGTGGTCTTTCTTCACTATTGTAATTTTGAATGAATGAAAGTGGGATTTGCGTGTACTTCATGTAATGTATTTTCCTGAGGGCTAATAACTGGAACTGCCAGTGTAATGGCTTATTGTCGATACAGTTAAGTGTGAATAAACTACTTTCCCTTAGGATTAATGCAGGTAAGAGAGGGTTTATCTTCAGATGAGTAAAGCAAGTCATTTTCCCCAGCAGAAATTTTGTGCAGCCTCCATTCAGTGTTGCTATTTTCATTAAAAGGTTTCCTTTGTTAGGCTCTATGCAGGCTGGTTCTCATTTCCATGGTGACCGTGCTGAAATGCAGACGGGACACAGGCTGGATTCTCATCGGCATAGCCATGCACTTGCATACCAACACATGTTATCTGCTTGGCTTAGGACATTTCCATTAGCAGTTTTAATGTTTAGAGCTTCTTTTTCACATAGAGATCTTTGGCCTTGCAATACTACACAGTGTTGGGATTTTAGACCCTGCACAGCAAGACAGAACAAGATGATAAGTTTATTTTTTATGTAAATAATTTGGCTCTACTGCTCCAATTTAAATTAGTCAAGGACATCAGAGAACTTTCTGAGCCTTAGTTTTTTTTTTCTATTAAAAATGATAATGCACAAGGATTTTTATTTACAAACCCTTAGGTGAGAGACTGACATATATCTGTGCTAAGTAGTTACAGGGACATACTCCTTCTCAAGGCACTTATAAAGGGATAATAAAAATAAGGGATAATAAAAATAAGTGAGTGTAAATCACACAGGATAGACCTTCTGTCTATATTGGTTTAGTGTGAGTGTGTATATTTGTGAAGCAATATGCAATAATCTTCTTCCTGCTCATACTGCCCTCATTTTCTGGAGGTGGAGAATACTAAAGGCATCTAGTGGAGTCAACATAGGCATTTCCATCACTTCCAAATCAGCCTATGGTTTCTGAATTGCCAGATAATCTCAGTATTCTGAGTGCTGGTAATTGTTATCTTGAATTATTCCCTGAGTAGTATTTCAGCATCTTCAGAGGAAAAAAATTTGTTTTCTCCTGGAGATGCATATACCGTAAAAATATAATAAGACTTGCATATTATTCAGGACTTAAAAGAGCAGGCAGAGAAGTAGGATCAACACAGCCTCTTTGAATGGAGGATGAGCAAAGACATTTTGTGTGCAACTGAATGGCATCTGCATGGTTGAATGTCACACATGATGAATGTCACGGATTCTTTTGTCCCTTTCAAATTGCTGTTAGACAGGGTGAAGGGCTTGGAAGTCATGCACAGCCCTGATGGAACTCTTGCCTTATTCCTGATTTATTTTGCCCTTTGCAACCTGCTTCCAAGTTTATCATTCTTCCTTTATTTCATACAGTTGTACGCCTTTTTTTTTCTTAATCACACAGATCTCCTTGGATAATGTTGTCAGTTGTTTCTAAAGAATAGTAGACAATGAAGAAATCTTGAGAAAAATTACTGTGAACAGCACACTTCAGGGAGGGAGCATATTGCACAGTAGAAATACCTAGGGAAACAGTGGAGTTTGAGGATGAGGAGGTGAGTGGGGGTGGATGGCTGTGAAGAATTGAATTAGGTTCTTACATTTTATGTGTATGACAGCTAACCTATCTGCCTGTCTTACTGTCTGTCTCAAACATAAGTGACCTTAAGCAAGAAAGCTGGCAGTGGTTGGTGCTGTGTTAAGCCTGCAATACAAAGCTGTGTATGATGATAAGAGTGCAGATGACCAGGCTGCTTCACCCACTGGATTACCTGGTAAATTACTACCTCAGCCAGATGCAAGATAAGTCTTCTTACCTGATTGAGGAGCAGCTGACTTGTGCAAGGCCTGCATGTGCAGTGCAGCCAAGGATGCTGTTACTAGAAGCTGTCAACCCAGCACTTTCTGGGGGATATTGCTGTGCCATGCTCTGTGCTGCCTGAAGTAAGGCAGCTGCATGCAGGTAAACCAACGAAATTAGCTATCAGTGTGTCTAAATTTCCACATGCTTAGCAGTCACTTTTCATAATTCCTCAGTTTCTGTGACTGTTGCGTTTGAGTTTCCCTTCAGCTGTGAAAACACACTGGGTAAGAAATTCTACTTCATTACATATTCTGATAAATGAGCAAAACAGTAAATTACTACATTTCAGGCCTAAATTTATTCCTGTTTGGTCCTGTTCTCTTAGTTGGGTAAATGTCTATGCAGGTGTCAAATCAGGGCAACCTGTCCCCAGAGTTTGTGTCCTGGTATCTTAATAACAACATGCTACAATAAGGAGAGTAATCTCCCTTGAGGCACCTGTCCAAAGCAGCAGCAAGTGGTGTATTACGTCCTGAGGCAATTAGTACATCCTAGATACCAAATATCACTGCAGAGGAGGGTGTGTGACTCAAATGTCTCTATGCCTGTATTCTTATTTGAATTTTCTATTTGAAGAGAATGTTAATTGCTAACTAAAGAATGGCACAACATTTTATTAAATAGTTTTTCGGTGATTCTGTTTTCTTAAGAGTAAACTCTAATAAGACAATGATAGCAGTCTAATAAAAATTAATTTGAAAACTATTTAATCCAGTATTCCTACTGTGTAGTATAAAATTGAGTTTTCTTTATAAGCAGCTCTTTAGATGCACATAGAACTGATTGAATTTATAGACATCAAACTCAGATTTAGCTGAAATTCCTCAAATAATAATTTACCTAACCTTTCCTGAGCAGAAAAAATTTAAGTGACATGACACCTCCTTTAACTATACTCACCAAATAAAGTTCCCATTTAAACATGCCTGAAATACATATAGGTCAAATATAAAATAAGAGAAATGACTGAGAATAAACTCTTACTAAGATGGGCAAAACTACGAACAGAGAAAAATACAGCAGGGCTACTCACATAGTAGTCCTTCAGTAGCTCCGTTAATAATAATTATCCATTTAATTCTAGCGAAACACCCTTTTGTTTCACTGTCTCTTTCCCTTTTTTTTTTCTTTTGGCGAGGGGGTTGGTTGGGGGTTTTTTGATTTTTTGTTTTCCCTCCCAAGCTGCCAAAAGCCAGTTCATCATATTGAACAGTAAAAAATGTACTTGAGTCTCTGGATTTGTCCTTCTGAGAAGCTGAGAGCTACAATAGACTTTGGTTCTGTGAAGACAAAAAAGCAACTGTTCTGCTTTTGTGGAAGCAAGTATTATCTCCAGAAGACTCTTCTTAAATGTACATGGGCTCTTCTTTCTGACACCGAAATGTACAATGGCTGCATTTTACAAAAAAAGAAGATAACTTCCTTCTGAACTCTGACAACAGATAGGCTGTCACCAACCTGACCACTGGCATCTGGGTAGACCCAGTGTGGTGTGTGGGCTGAGGGCTGGGACAGTGCCTGCTGCAGCCCCACTTCACCTAAAACACGGTCCCCCTGCCCCAGGGTGCAGGGTTAGGTGCCTTGGACTCAGCAGTTTAAAACGCACAAAAACCCAGCTTCATGCAAAGCAGGAAGACTCCTGCAGCTAAGAGGTGTATCATGGGTGTTCGAACTCCATCCTTCTCAGGCACCTGCATGAGGTGCCTCCTTCTGCTGAGGTCAAGTAGGGGGAAGAATTTTGGGAGACAGGCATCCAGTTCAGCTTTTTTTCAAGAGGAAGCTGCTTCATAAGTAATGGTAATAGTCACCTGGCAAATATGAGTTTAGTTCTCCCTTAAAGGCTCACGGTGATGTAGATTCACCTCTCACTGTTTTCCAGAAGCCTCTTTGCTACCAGGTAATAAAGCAGTCAAAAAACCAGCCTCTACCCCTTATATAGAAACAAGGTCTCAGCTCATCCCGGGACGTATACTCGTGTTTCCGGATAGACAGGCAAAGGTACGTCTTTTGTCTGTGGCCTAATGTCTGGGCACATAGCTGGGAGGAGTTCTGAGTTGGCTCTTTTGGACCAACTACCCATGCAATTCACATTTGGTAATTTGGTTTTGCATAAAAAGAAGTTACTTACTATTTAGTTACATAGTTAAATTATTTCAAGTAGAAATAATTAAGTTGAAAATCCTTCATTGCCTCTTATTGTTGTATCAGAGTGCGTTAACAGTAGGGCAGAATACTTTGCTCTTAGGGCTGCTTCTACACCTGATTCATATTCTAAACTTTTGTGCAACTTTGTGTAATTAAACCTAAGTGACAGGTAATTTTAGGTTCATTTTGGGTTAGGCAGCTGCTGAAGTCTGGGCTTCCTGGATTGTTTTCCTGATTTTAATGTGCCCAGATTCTGCCTAGGCACTATCTGGTGCCAGAATTGATCATTTCAAGGTGCATTAAGGTGCAATTTCAGGTGAGTGATTGGGACCACCTGCCTACCATTCAGGATGCCCAGCCACGAGCTCCCATTAAAATCAAAGGAGAGAAGTAGTCATTACTTCTGACATAGGAGAACAAATGTTCTGATAATTATAGCTCTTCCAAGTATTGTATTGTATATCCTGTGGTGCCTTGGAGGTTTTCTTGTTGCAGGAAGCTGATGTAGCAAAGTTTTTACAGCTGAGGCTGCTCTTATTTCTGTGGCTGTCTCTGTATAGTGCAGAGAGCTAAGCTCCCAGCTAGCTGCAGAAGCTGTGAGGGAGGAACAGGGTCTTAAATATGGTGTCCTAAAAATGGCATGGTGGCATGGTCACTGGAGCCACTGCAGTCCTCGTGCTTCAGGCTGTGACACTGGAGCGGCAGAGGGATGGATGGTGATGGAGGGTCCCTCAGCTTTTTTCCAGTTTAGCCTTCCAGATCACATTTAACAGTGATATAATATAACACATAATACAATATGTTATAATACACTGTAATAGCCTAGAGTGTAATATGGATAGGAAGTACAGACACCTTCAGTTACTTTACCTTCTTCTTGATATTTGTATGAAAACATGCATTTCTTCTTTGAACAATCATGTTTCCATAGCAGCTGACATGAATGTGGCAAATAGGGTATACAGACAGTAGTCATATTGCTTTCAGTGTGATGACATGCATTTCCTCTCCTGCAGTTGTAATGCGGCTCACACTGCTCTGACTATATTTGGAAATATTCCTGGTTTAAAAAAGACAAAATGCAACCACTGATAATGTGGACACAAGGGAAGAGAAATTGCTGGAGTGAAATGCCACTTGGAAAGTCAGTTTTTATCATAGGGAAGCATGCAAGGTTTTTTGTGTTTGTCATCATTACTCGTGAAGGCCAGTGACAACAGCATGAAGAACATATATGTGTGTACAGCTTGTTAGCCTCACATACTTTCAATCTCTTTGCGGTCTTGAGAAAAAAATTGTGATACTCTAAGGACAAAGTTGAACAATCCTGTTTCTACCAAGATAAAAGAAAAACTGCATGTCATAGTAAAAAGATGGAATTTAAGTGAATTTTCTGTAAAATGAAGCTTTTCCCCACTAAAAACATGGATGGAAACATGCTAGAATAATATATTTGAGTCAGCTTGAATACTTGCTGTCTTTATTAAAAACTCATAGGAAGTTGTCAGTCCTGCAGGAACTGCTTCTAAGCATTTTTTTTAAATCAGTACTTGTGTGTATAGTAGGTTGTCTGGATTTCTTAACTGCAGATGAAGAGCAGTTTATTTGTGTGCCCTGGCAGCCAAGGAGGGCCATATCTGGGCCACAAGTAGGGAGTTACCAGGAGAAAGACAAGTCTTGTAGAGTAACTAATGAAGTTGTGGGTAAATTTAATTAGATCTCTTATTCTGCAGCAGTGTCAGAACAATAAAATAGACAGCTCCTAGTTGTGTTATCACAGTCTGTCCAACATTTCAGTCACAATTCATGTCCTACCACGTTTGGGCTGCTTTTATAGCAGGTTATTGATAACCCCTCAGAGCAGCTTCTTGCGTTCTGAACCGTCACAAGTGAAATGCAGTGACTCAGGCTTTTGCACACACAGAGGCTTTCAGGCTGGAAGCTGACCTAATTCCAGGAAGAAGCAGTCGGACAACCAAGCCAAGAAAACTTGCTGGAAAGGAGGGGAGGAAGAAGGGTGGGAGGATTGTTACTAAATGAGGCATTGTTTCTCTTTTGTTCTGAGTGGTGGATTTGGGGGAGGCTTTTTTGCCTATAATTTATTTCTACTCTAAATGTTATGATTTCTGTTAATTATTAAGTAGTTTGAGATATTGTAGCTGTTGTGAAGAAAACGTTGGTCTCAAGATAACAGAAAGTTAGACAAATAGATGAAATAGTAAAATGAAGACAACTTTTTCAAGCTTCTGTAAATATAATGAAACAGCAACAAAGAAACTGAAGTGAGGATTGTACAACGTTTCTATTCCCAGTACAAAAAGTGGTGTCTTGCCAATCACTTTCTTTTCTCCTTTTGATTCGTGTCAGAGGTTCACATTGTCTCTATTTAGGAGGTTGTTCTCAATAAGAAATCTGTTCCGTTTTAAATAAAACCAGATTAATCGTGATTATAAAACTGCTGTTTTAGTACACAAGCTAAAGGTATCTGCATGCCATTGTGAATATCTACTCATGCAGGTGTGCATATTGAAGAAAGGGTTATTACAGAAAATAGAAAAGTAAATATAAAGGAGAAAACTAATGAGAAAGTTTTTTTTCAATTATGCTCACTGTACTAGGTAAAGGTTAATATACCTTTCCAAACTGAGTTATAAGTAGTCCTTTCTTTTCCTTGCATGTTGGGTTGGATTCTATGTGCCATCTGCGAGTATTCTAAAGATGGATAAAAAAGAGATTTTATATTTATGTTCATTTGAAGGAAAGTCCCAAACAGTGAAACCAAAATAGAATTTCTCTTCTTACATGAGAAGAACTTGGTTTGATGTCCTTACCTGCACATGCACACAGTGCACATCCCAATACAGTAAAGTGGATCACACCGGAGACTAGTGCATTACGAAATGAAAAAAGAGTTTCTTTTTTTGTGAAGATTTAGCTCATTACAGTGAGAATTGCTCAGTGGCTTCTGAAAGCCACAATGAAGAACATCCATATTGCAGTTCAATAGACAGCATTATGGTTGTTTGTTTCTTTATGTTTTCACAGTCCTGTTAATAAAGCATTTAAAAAAACACAATGTATTATGAAAGCTGCGTAGTTTTTCTGTAAGAATACTTAACTAATTCCAGGTGGATTATTGCTCTGATAATATACGTTCTGAATAATAAGGGAGTAATGTTACTCTTACATGAAAATATTTTTCCATTTAATAAAAAACAGTAAAGTAAAACTAAATATATTTAATATAAAGCAAATACTACTTGACTACCCTCTTTCATAACTTCATTGCTTCCCTTTCCTGCCTTCATTCCACCTTCTGACTAATATTTCATGGACAGTAGGTGATTATAGTGTGAGAGGTATCTGTAGGTGCCTGGTCTCCCTCTCTCACTTTGGAATCTGTGAGCCAACTTCGGCAAACTTGTACAGGGATGAAAAAATAACCAGCTGGGTGTCAGACTGAGACAAAAGTGCTTTTTCAAGTTCCCTGACAACTAAGGAGATCCAGTGTGACCCTGCACAATAGAAAATAGCTGAAAATCTACCCCAAAGAGAGCCCTTAGAAATCTTTCAGTCATGGAGAAAGCTTGAACCAGGGTGTGCATCCACTGTGAGATGAAGTCAGTGGAAAACAACAGCTACAATTTCTCTCATCCCTCCCACCCCTTTCTTTTCTCCGTCCTCAGCAGGGTCTGACAGGCTTCAGGGCCCTGCTAATGTGTGTTCTTTGGAGGCAGAAGTCTTTGAGACCAAGGGAAAAATTTTCTTCGTGGAATTTGTAGTGGCTCTCTTGGAGCAGTATAACATAAAGGGCAAGAAAAGCCCTCTTCTGGAATGAATAGATATTTTAAAAAATGCTAGACTGAGCAATTAAGGCAATGTCAGCAGTACACATATTAGTGACTGCCAATCTAAGAAACTGCTTCAGGAAGCAGACAACAATCTAGTGGGGTTTTCTCAGTTCATTTTTCCCCCTGAAAACAATTTATAGACCAAAAACGATAGTGCATGGTTTTAGCGTAATGCCAGGTCATGGCCTTGCTTTTCTTTGGTGACTCCACACCTATCCCTTCCAGCCCCAAATCTCTCAGCATGCTGCTGACTTTGAGTTTGGGTTTCTCAGGGTCAGCTGCTCTTGTGGAGCTGGCACAAGAGGCAGTGGTTTTAGCTGTGGCTATGCTACCAAGCGGAGGGGAGCTGCCAAGGATGCGTTCCTGGCATCGTGACTGACACAAATGCTCACTCACAAAGACAAAAGATTACTTAGCTGGGTTATGTAACAACCTTTCTCTGGTTTATAGTTAGTAGTTGTTCAAAGAAGTGAACACCATACCAGTAAGGAAAAAAGACCAAGTTCCCTACCAGAAAGTTTAATAGGAGATAAATTTAAAACTAGTACTTAGTGTGTGGTGGATCCTTACAGACTCAGTGGTCAAAGCCCATTGTCTCTTCTTTTTTCTTGATGCTGTCTTTGCTAGACCTGTTTGATGGAAAGCTATAAATAACAACAGCAGAGAATGCCTCTGTTTGACTGGATATTTTAATAAGAGGTGAGACTTGGCATAACCAAGTCTGTGTAATTATGGAACTTTTTTAATATATTGCTGTCTTAAATTGGAACATCACCTTTGCAATGTAGTAAAACATGGTTGAAAATTCAATCTTTAGTATTTAGAGTGAAAACAAAATGACACTTTTATTATGATACTTATGATACAAAATACAGACTAATAATATGTTCAGTATATTCTATTAGAATTTTATAAACTTATTTCACCAAATGAAATAATCAAATACATAAAAACCTGATTTCATTTTTTTTCATCCAGTTGTATTTCTTTCTATGCTGATTAATCTGAATAAGGGGTTTCAATCAAACAACTGATAATCATAACATTAAATGATTGATTACCAAATAGACATTTTCTGCTTGATCCCTTTAAGCTGTGAGCTTTGCTTACAAAATCAAAACAATTATGAACTGGGTGTACCTAATATGAGTTTTACTTCATTAAAACTTGCTTCAGCTTGTACTGCAAACAGAATGAAGCAAACAGAAGGCATTAGAGCTATCATTAGACATGACATTTATAGTTACAGAAGAATTACCACACGTTGAGGCTTAAAGGTGCCCAGTCATAACATGCATTATTTTTTGTCCTGCTAGGAGAAAAAAAAATAATGGTGTTAAAGTATAAAACCAGCTATACACCTACACTGCAGCTCCCATGGCTCATACTGCAATAATGCAGTTGCTGAAATATGGGAATTCCCAGGAAAAAAAATACCACACGAAGAGATACTGGAGTTTAGTAGAAAGCTTATAATTTCTTTTATCCCATCAGGATTTTTTTTCTTGCATTTCCTGTTTGAAGCTTGATGTTGGGAGTACTCTGCTTAGTGAAGGTGTTGTCTTCAAACAGAACTGCCCAAGCGCCCTTCCCAACAGACAGAAACTGCTGCTTTTGAAGTCTGCAGAGGAGCTTTCAGAAGATTTAGGCTTGTATCTGGCTTCCTTTGTTCCATACAGTCTGTTTACTTGACTGTAAATAAAGTGCCATTTACAGACAGAAGTTAGGAAGTGGATTTTTACTTGTCCGACTAATCTCTCATCATGATCATTAGGTCACAAAGTAGAAGTCTGTCACCAAAAGCTATTAAAATCCAGATAGTGAATTAGTTTTCTTTATTTCAAGATTCTTAAATTATCAAAGTTCATTGCTTGAGGGCAGCAACAGATACTGAATCATTCCAGCCCAGAATATACAGTACTTTGAACCTAGATATTTCAATGATTGGCACCCTTTTAATGCATAAGAGACCCTCTTATTTTGCACAGGCTTAAAATAGGTTTAAAAGAAACTTAGAATTTTCTCTTTTTTTGGCTGCAAATGCTTGAGTTTCTTTTTCTGGATACTATATTAAGACACATGTACAAAATGGATAACAGACATTCTTACAGTGTAAGCACTATATAAGATGGTGGAAAATGGCCGGAAAAATGCCTAGTATATTATTGCCAGTATATATTTGCTAGGCCCAAACCAACTAAGATTTGTGTGGAGTAGATCTAAAAAAACTGCTAAAGATTATAAAAATGTGGAATTTAAAATGTGACTGAAATATGCTGAAACTAGATTCACTTGATAATGGTTGTGCTGAGTCAGATTGTGTTTGCCCACATTTCTGCTTTTGAGTTTTGCAAAGCAATTGTGAGTGAGAGGCAAAGCTGATCTGTAAGAATATTGCAGACAAGACTGTATCTTCAGAGGCTGGGTTTTATGATTGCTTTTTTCGTTCTTCTCTTTTCACTGTCCTTGACTGGCTGCCTGTCCAGAAAGTGAACATGATAGAGGCAGCTTTGAAAGACCTGTGATCTGGCAGACACTTCTCCATTATTCCAGCTGGACATTTTTGCTCT
The DNA here is from genome assembly GCA_013398115.1 of Falcunculus frontatus. Classification (NCBI taxonomy): domain Eukaryota; kingdom Metazoa; phylum Chordata; class Aves; order Passeriformes; genus Falcunculus; species Falcunculus frontatus. The sequence goes on from VZRV01001945.1 coordinate 133,795, forward strand.
CAAAGAGCAATGCTCTGATGTTGCAGTAGGGCAAATGTTTAAAAAGAATAAAATCATGCCCCTGTGATAAATGGGAAGGATGGGTAAAGTTCCTCTGGTGAAGCCCAGAGGAATTACAAGGAGTTGAAGTTTCCCCATGCAGGGAGAGGCAATGCTCCTTGGAATAAGCCCCCACCTTGGAGAAAGCAGGACCACAAAGAGTGGCTCTGGGAGGCCCAGGGATGGATGCTGCACAGCAGTGGGAGATCAGGAGAGGAGATCAATAGGCAACACATAACCCAGCACACATTGCACTGACCCCATCTGACTTGTCACAGCACCCCAGGGGAATTTGAACCAGCATGGGGACTTTCCTTTGGGCTGTTGGCTGTCATATCTGCTTACCTGAAGTTTTACCCAGTTCTGGAGGAATTTTTTGCCCTGCTTGTAGAATTTAACAAAACTCTCACCTTGGACATAGATTAGAAACATCTTCCATGTATTTGCACCAAAGCTGCCCAATGCACTCAGACGTTCAGCAGTGTTACCTTTTGGCTTGTGGTGTGATTTGCTAAGAAGTGGGTAACAGTCCAGACAGTCAAGAGTTTTTCTCTAAATGTCATTGTATTTTGGGTCAGACTGGAACTGTTTATCATTCTAGATTGCTTCTGTCTCTTCGTTTGAAAGCCAGGGTTTATTTTCATGTACAACATATAATGTGGAGGGTTCTTCTTCCATGTTTACATGCAGGATGGCACTGTGATATAGTCTCCTGTGGCCTCTTGAGAATGGGACACTGCTAAGTTGTGCTTGATTTCTGACTGAGGATAATACAATTTAACAAGAGACAGAAAAAAAGCCCGGGATATGACATGGAAAAAATGTTTTTATAAAATACAAGTATATTAAATCACAAAAGAATTACTAGCAATTGTCGGTTTCTATCTCAATATACCTTTTCGCTCTCTTCAAAACCCAGACATAAACTGTGATCATATGAGGTTGTGTTTAGTGTCAAAAGGATTGCAAAACACAGAGTAATGAGTCTGTACACATTCTCTTCTCCAGTTTTAAATGGTATGACTCAGGAAATACATTTATCTCTAAGGATGTTTCTCAAGGAACTATACTTTTAGCAGTGGGTGACTTCTTGCTTTCCAGAGGCTGACTGTAGATAATGGTTGTTTGAGATAACTAATATATGATTTCCTGTTTTGAATTTGTGGTAAAAAAGTAGTAACTCTTTTAGAGTTGTATTTAGTCTTCTGCTAGTGATGTTTCTGTTTTGAATTCTGTGGTCAATGGTACGAAATACATTGACACTTTTTACAGGTCACGAACTTTGTCTGCAAACCTGTGGTTGTGATTTTAATATTTTCTCTATGATGTTATTGTCATTATTATTATTACAGTCCAGCTACTGTGACAGGCTGTTTTATGCTGATATAAACCCTGCTAACCTTTCTTCCAAAGCTGCTCCTGGGACCTGGGAGAAAGTGATACCAACAGCAAGCTCTCCACCCAAAAGAACTAGAGAAGTGTTTGGAATTTGAGCTTGTATTTTTAAGATGCCTTAAAGTGTCCCAGTTATAAGGGATTATGGAAGAGGCTGCTTCTTTACTACACAATGACTCATACTAAATAACTGTGGTGAGGCACATTTGTGTGTAAAGCAGATAAAACTCATTCTGTCTGGGCACACAGGAAGGGAGGGGAAACATGAGGGATGTTGTTTAACCCACGAGCAACTCTGTGAACCTGCCTCATCCAGGAACCTCAGGAACCAGCTGCACAGTGCAACCACAGATCATTATTTCTTCCATCATTGCCATTATTGGAGGGTTTTTTAAGGAGCTTTAAGTTGTTTCTCAGCTGGGCTGTAGCTTGTTCCTGGGATCCCACCATTGTCTCAATCCTTCTACCTCCATGCTGGGGAAGGAGTTGCCTACTCACAGCAGAGACCCTCAGGGGAGTCTGGCCTTTTTCCTGCAGCCGCCCCAGTGGAAATTCTCCCAGATATCCACCTACAGTTCTTGATCAGAAAGAAATCAGACCCTTTATGAATGAGGAGTGGGCCTCCATGTCCTACCAAATCAACTTTGCCCCCAATCCACACTGCTGGTTCCCCCCAAAATGGCATGGAATGTCACACCATTATTCCTAGGCACACAAGTGCCCAAGGAAAAGAAATTAATAACAAAACCACAGCTAAGTAGAGTTGCAATGTTAAGTGTCACTATTTATTAATTCTGTTCTACCTTGCATGTTTGTATTTCTAAGTTTTCCTGTTTGGACAACTGTTCAGACTGTTTGGTCTGAAAACAAAGACTTCTGGTGTGATAATGAAATGACTCAAAGATGTAGGTTTTCTGATGCAGCAGATAATCTCATTTTTATTCCAGTGCCACAAACTAAAATATAAACAGTATTAGAAGATACAGTCAGAGCATTTTGTCTGAGAAGGGAAAGTTGAGGTGAATGGAATTGCACCCAGTTGGTGGATGGTCACGGTGTTCTCCAGGGCTCAGTTTTGCTTGATGTCTCCATTGACCAAGATGAGGGGATCAAGTGCACACTCACTCAGTTTTCAGGTGACACAAAGTTGGGCAGTGGGAGTGTTGATCTGCTGCAGATCGTCTGCAGAGGGATCTGGACAGGCTGGATTGATGGGCTGAGGCCAATGGTGGGAGGTTCAACAAGGCCAAGTGCTGGGCCCTGCCCTTGGGTCACAACAGCCCCAGGCAGTGCCACAGGCTGGGACAGAGGGGCTGGAAAGGACCTGGGGGTGCTGGTGACAGCAGCTGAACATGAGCCAGGNGCGGTGAGGAGCAGCTGAGGGAGCTGGGGGTGTTCAGCCTGGAGAAAAGGAGGCTCAGGGGTGACCTTATCACTCTCTACAACTGCCTGAAATGAAGTCATGGCCAGGTGGGAGTCAGTATCTTCTTGCAGGTAACAAGCAATAACACAAGCAGAAATTACCTCAAGTTGCACCAGGGAAGGTTTAAACTGGACATTAGGAAAAATTTCTTCCTGGAAAAGGTTGTCAAGTATTGGAATACTCTGCCCAGGGAAGTGATGGAATCACCATCCATGCAAGTATTTAAAAGATGTGTAGATGTGGCACTTGGGGACATGGTTTATTGGTGGATTTGGCAGTAGTTGGCTAAGGTTTTTTCAACCTAAAAGATTCTGTGATTCAATGTACCTCAGCAGGCCATTGATGCGTTTGCTGTGCTGTAAGCTTAACTTATGCCTAAAGGTTGAGGAGGATAATCGACCTCTGAATCATACATTTTTCCTCCATTCAGCTGAAACATTCCCATTAGTAATGCTGCAACTTTTGTTAAGGCAAACAGTGAATGAGTCATTGATCTCTGCCCACAGTATCACAACACATGTAAAGAGTGCTAGAGAGGCATTTTGCAGTGGCAGGGTACTGTAGCAAAAACACTGTTTTTTCAAGCATGTGTCAAAGGCTATATTTATTTTCTTCTGTTGGGGGAGCTGTCGCAGATGAAGAGCCTTTTTCACGGGGATCAAAATTCTTCTTTAATTGCTTCTGTGATAACCATAATCTTTTTGTTAACAGGCATTCTTCATAACTGCTGTGAAGCCTACAATGTTGGCCTCCTGGGAGCAAAAATATTTTCTGGTCCACCAAGAGAGCAGTTTGGATATGCAGTTCAACAGTTTATAAATGAACAAGGCAAATGGTAAGCAATTTGAATGGCTTGGTACAGGCTTGGTTTCTGTCCAGCTAAAATGTTAGGTAAAAAACATTGCAACTCTTAATATTTCTTTTATAATTCCACATTTCTTTTAAATGCATTCTGGCTAATTCCTTTCTGTATTAGACCTATCTTTTTAAAAATAAATACTTTGGGTTATCAGACCAAAAGTTGAGATATTCTAAAGGCATATGCATGCGATGGTTCAGACTTTTTTCCTTAACACCATTTGACCTGAGGTCTTTCTTTTGGTAATCTTTTACTTTCATCTCTAGTACACTAATTTCCTTAGGCTTACAACTTCTCTAGAATTTTAAATTGCATTTCATTCCTTTGTATACCCAGAGCATCTTTGCTACACTTTACATATATGTGGGATATTTTTCTATTTTAATATTGTTAAGGTCAAAACGAGTTATTAGGGTTGAGGAGTTCTAATTATTAATATTAAAATTAAATTAAATCTGTATAGTTTTGCGTCTGATACAGTATTAACTGTTTGCATCTCAAGGGATGGTGTATTTGGATGTATATAATAACAAAATCGTAACAAAGTCTTGTGTCTGCTGCATCTCTTCAGCCATAAAATTTGACCTGAAGTCCACTGTTGCCACAACATTGGGCTCGATGAGCAATTAGTAAAATACCTTTTTCTAGAAATGTTGGTTTCAAAAAGGACTTTAACAAATTACAGGGACTAAGCACATTTAGTGGAAGACACATTTTTTCCTCTTCTGCAGCCTCAGCAGTCACAAAGTTTAAGGTGCCCTTGTATGTAAGGGCTATAAGGCTGTGAAAGTACTAGAGAACTACTGAACTCTTAAGTGTCTGTTTGTGTATACATGGGTTTAAGCCTATAGCAGGAAGCCACACCACACAATATAATTCATGGTACGCTGAGACACTTCAGACGTGTCATCCTCTATAGACTGAAACTGTGTCAGAACCAAAATCGCCACAAACTGCCCGTTTCGCTTAAGCGACAGCAGACAGATACTCAGTAACTGCACTTCTCTCAGTAAAAAGAAAGTGAGAGGTCGAAACCTGAAATACATGGAAATGCACATGAAAATGTACTTTGCAGTTAAAGTCTGGAAAAACAGGTACAAAATTACTGAGGCAGCAGAGATGTTCATGACAGCGCTGCTCAGAGGCACCGCGCAGCTGCAATTGGCTGAACACACAAATGCACGACCCCCAAGATCTCAGCAGTGTTTACCTCCAGGGACCAGGAGACAGAGGGGAGCAGATCTGTATCCTTGGAATTAAAACCCTCGCATTTCCTCTCCTTCAGTTGGATAGGCTTCCAACCTACCCCCACCCCTCATCTGATGCTGCGGTGGCTTCTCACCGCATTTCTGCATGCTTTAATTCTGTTTAGTCACCCATAGATCAGAGATCTCTTTTTTTAAAAAAAAACAACAACGTCTGTGTAAAGCCACTGAAGGAGAACAAGAATGTGTGCCTGTAGTGAATTGAATGCTTTTGTCTCATACATGAGAAATTGCCTTGTGTTTTATACTTCTTGCGAGTTTTTTCTGTAAGCTTGCAGCCGAAGCAATAGGTGCCTGACTCACACAAGCTATTTATGTTTTATATTTCTCTCTTTTATTTTTGCTTCTGATATAAAAACTCCTCCACTACCACTTTCTTGGATAATGTATGCTGGATGGCAGGGAAAAAAAAAAAGTAACTTTGGTTTAACTTTTCCTATCTTACAGAATAATAGAATCATTTAGGTTAGAAAAGACCTTTACGGCCATGGAGCTCAACCAGTCTTCTCCTAAGTATATAAATATTTTGAATCTGGTGAACTTTTCTGTATATAGGCATTTCACCATTAGTTCTTTAGCTGCATGATGTCCGACCTATCTCCAAAAGTCAGGGAAATTTTATCAGCTCATGTTCAAGTAACTAGGACTTGTTAGAGAGTCTTCAGTGAAGAAAAGCCCTTTTCAGTCTCCCGCTCAAAAAATCATTAGGCAAGCTTAAAAAAAAGTGAGTCATGTTCTGCTGTCTTGTTCTCTTGATTTCTAGGCTATTTTCTTTTTCTTGGGACAATACAGCTTTTTTCTGCATGCCTTGTTAAAAAAAAGTAATAAAACAACAACCAAAAAACCCCAACCAAAACTCAAAACATAAAAGCCCAACCAAACAGACAAAAAAACCCAAACAGAACACTCAATCTGTTTAAAGTTGTTCAGTACAGTTGTTTTCTCCTATGACTAACGCAGAGGCTGCAGTCCATGCAGAGAGTTCTTATTGACATGGCTGAACTGGGAACAAGATAAACAGTCTGAGATAAGATCAGGGTGATTCTTTCTGTCCGAGGGGAGCATTTACCATCATGTGCTTTTGTGAAGAGATCGTCACTGTGCAGCAAGAATGTGATGCATTAGAAAACTCTGTCCAGGCATAGAGAGCGGGGCTGCTCACCGCACCATGTGCTGCTGGGGGTGCCATCTCTCCCCAAGAGAGGTTATCCAGAATTAACCACCAGAAATTTTATCATTTCCTAGATTTTGCTTAATAAGTTCACAGGGTGCTATATAAAACACAGCTTTAAAAATCCTCTACTCTCTCAAAGAGTAGAAAGGAGAGACAGAGAAATACAGCAGGTGCAGTTACATTATTCAGCTGTATTTCTGGGAGGTGCATCTCCTGTGGCAGTAAGAACTACAGAAATGACAGAGGGAGAAAAATTTTTGCAGAATTGGTCCTGGTTTTCACTTTTGCTTGGAGATGAGTTCAGAGAGAAGAGGGAAGGCAGTCCAAATGGGAATGCAGAACTATTGAAGAGTTTAGTACATGTTAGAATGCTATGACACAAACCACCAAGGAAGACTATTTTGTATAGAGACAAATGATCCAGGATAATTGGGCACTGGTCTGCTGTGCATTGATGAGCCTTGATGGCATGTGATGCTCATAAATAAGGACAAACTTGCAAGTCAAGCACAGCTCAAGCCTTTCACAGTGTCTGGTGGGAATTGTAAAACAGGAGCTCTTTAATGAACTCAAGGAAAATTGTGAATACCAATGAAACTCATCAATTAGAAAAGTTTAAGCAGGTCACCACACAAGTAATTAGCCACCACAAAAACATCATTCAGTTTATGCTGTGGTTCTCCCTGTCAAGAGGTCATCTGCATTTGAATCCTAAATTGAGACTAAAATTTCTGTTATTTTATAAACACAGTCTTTTATAAAGCCATATTGTACCCTATCAAGTTCATCTTGAACATTCATTCCCTGAACAGCATCTGACAGTACATTCTTCAGAGATAACAGTACTGACTCCATGCTGAGAATGGGTTTTATATCTGTCTCAGGTGAAGAAGATTGAAACAGTTGTAGATAGCTCTTAAAATGTTTTCTCCTACACATATGTCTTCAGACACATGCTCAACTCTGCCTGTGTGCTTATGATTTCCAATTTTAAAAATTATTCTGGTTTTGAATTCATATTGTAGGATTTTTCTGTCTTAAAATATTTTGTTTCATTTCACATGTTGGTAGTGACACCTTAATATACAGTGCACTTACTGATGTATCACATAATTATTGCACTACCAGAAGTAGTTTTCAAAATCATTGCCTACTGCTCAGTGGTCACCAAATACAGTGGCCTTTCTCCTGTGCTGCCCCTTCAGACCAATAAGATGTTTTGCCAAAAAGACACATTTCTATACGAATTTCTATTGAAATAAGTACATTTTCTGATTTTAATGAGGAAGAACATTTCTTTTGAGGAGGGTAGGTTTTTTTTTTTTTCCCTAACAGAAGCTGCCATTGTTACAGCTTTGTCGTTTCAGTGCCAGCACCACTGCTTATGCCGAGTTCTTTACCCAGCTTTTGTTTTCCCTGACTGCATGCACCACAGTTGGCCCTTTTCCTGCTTGGAGAAGCTCTGGCTGCCTTTTTTTAGGACTTTTGAGTTTGTCACTCAAACTCTCTTGCCATAGCTCACTGTAGTTTTTAAACTTCTGATTCTTGTTGAAAGGATCAAAAATTTTAGATGGTGAGAAGTGTTTTAGTGTGTGCAGAGAAGCATCCATGAGAGTGAAGAGTTTTCTGGTCTTCATATCTACTCATCACTTCCTGTAATTTCCTGTAGGAAAAAAGGCCAGATGATCTAAGAGGTCCTTTCTACTTTTATTTTCCTATTAGCCATCTTCATGTTTAGAAAACAAAACAAAACACAACACAATAAAGAGCAAATACATGAAAAGAGAAAAAAAAAATAGAAATCAGAAAATACAAAACATGCTCTGACAACAGCTGGGAATTCAGCCCTTCACTATGAATTCTGGTTTTGCTTTCTGCTACATTGCAGTTTGCTGGTTACTAGCTTTGTCATGGTGTAATTTCCCAGAAATAATTCCTGTTGCACTTTGATCTGCCACTCCTGCAGCTTGTGTGGTAAGGCATTGCTGCTGAACCTCATTTGACTTCCTAGTGCCATTGCTTTGCATACAGTGCTGGAGAATGATTAGGGAGATGAATAATAAAAGCAGTAGCAATATTACATTATACTCACTATAGTATTGTGTAAAGGCAGTCTGCAAGGACACATAAAGAAATTTTGTAAAAATAAATATTTAACTCATGGCTGAAAAGGACCCCTAATTAATACCTTATACATGACATTTGGAAACAAGCATTCTCAAGTATATTAGTGCTACTTCCTTGCATTCTTTCCTGATATATTCTGTTTCACTTTGCCTCATGCATCCTACCTAACCACAGTAAAAAAATTTTGTAGTTAGCAGGATGCTAGCCAGATACTCCCTTGCTGTCTTCACTTCTGATTTTTCAGAAAGATACACAGGCATTCTCCCAGAGCAGTGCTGTATAACTCCCTACTGTAATGGTTTATGTTAACTTTGAAAGGCAAGTAGGACTTTCTGATTTTTAATGTACATTAAGGCTAGTATTAAACATAAGTAAGGCAAACAAGAGAAAAAGAAATTATGTTATTTCATAGAGCCTTTAGGGTTGGCAATTAAAAGTAGAGCGCTAAGCTTGGCATAAGTCAGTTAATAATTTTTTCTCATGCATGTATTGATGACAGGTTAGACTAGTTAAATCAAATAATGGAAGGGGTTTAATAGCTCTGTTCATTTCTGAAAATCACAATAGTCAGTTCTAAGTGTTAATTTCCGTGTTTGGAGCGGCATTTTTTGGCCTTCAACCTACATATGAAATTGAGATATGCAGACTCTGCAAATCTACAAGGAATACAGAAAAGTAAGTTAATAAAATATGTCCCAGTAAACTATGAAGAGTGCAAGATAAATGAAAGACAAAATTAAGTAGCTTTGAGCACACTTGGCATAGATTTAAATTTGTATGTGAAACAATAAAAGTTCATCTTGTTTTGTCTTACATTTTCCTCTTTGTGCCATGCAACGGCTCCAAGGTTACTTTCAGGGGTAGCAAAAGTAAAATTACTTTGTGAATATCAAGTTTTAGAAGTGATGGTTCCTTGGTATAAGCAGATGTCTGGGTTGCAGTTAATGTTGAGGGCAGGGAAAATGGGAGCCAAATAATGCCCATGGAATGAGCAAAAGTATGCATGCTGAAAGGGCAGCTTTTAGCAAATCCTGGGGATGATGTTTGTCTCTAGTTTACGTCAGTAGCAGGGGTGGAGCTTGGAGTTAGCTTAGAGTTAGGCTTGAATCTGGGGTCAGACAGTGCTCAAGCATGCTTCTGTTCTTCTTCTCCTGCCCTGGTTCTCACTCTGATTGTAAGTGAAACTGTGTGTTCTGGGCTCTCAGGAAAACCTATGTCTGCACAGCGGTGCCAGCACAACACAGAGATTCACAGTGAGTTTCATGACCAGACGGGAGTGGTTTCAGGGGGTATTTCCAAGATACAAGGTCATTCTCTGAGTGGTAGCTGTCATCCTGCAAGGACTCGGAAATGTTTGCCTTCTGGGAAACTTTGAAAAAACATACAAGTGTTTATAAATGTACACAGTGCAATGTTCAGCTTGACAGTTAATGCTGGAAAGCTGTTTCAGTTTCAGATATGGCCCGTGCAGTTTTGCCATCCATCTTAAACCTGTTTCCTGTTTCCATGAAAACTTATCCCTTCTCTCCCATCAGCCCAGTTAGCATTTTAAAGCTGTACCAAACTCGGTAGTACCTAGCAAGGTGGCAGAGTATAACACTATGTCTTCCTCCTGTTCTTACTCCTTCTTCCTCCCACTATTGACCAGCTCCAGCCCTCTGTGTCACTGCAAGTATTTGCAGATTAAGTTATCTGTTGGCACATGACCAGTGCAGCAGTTGCTTATGAGCTCTGTTTATTTGGTACTGAGCTGGGGCAGTTCTGGTTTCCACTGTGCCTAAAAGGCTCAGAAACACATATAAAATAAGAAAATCAGAGGCCTCCTCACAGTTACTGTAATGTACAATGTTTTGATAGAGAGAGGTGTTTATATGAACCTAAGTTGCACATTTAGAGATGCTGGAAGTACACAAAGTCCTGTTCCTGCTGCCTGCATAATCACCCTTTTCCAACAAGGTAATTGAGAAGGAGTTAGGCATTCTTAAACTATCCAGACACACAAGAAAGAGAATCTGAAACCAAACCCCCAGCAGAACTGGTAAAATAATGTCACTTGTGTTTAATCAAGGTGAAATAAACTAAAAAACATACATGCAGATAGAAGTATTTTCTCCGAGCAAATGAGAAGGGTCTAAAACTCTTTCTTGTGCATGCAAAACTCTTTTTTGTCACAACCATTTTATTCAAACTAATAATAACATCGCAGCAGCAAAATCAGATGATCCCTAGGAAGATAATATTATGTAGAAAATGCTTTGAAATATAACAGTTTCACAATTTTTTTTTTAATAGTGCAAGGTATATTTATGTTAGCTACCTATAAAATTTTAGAGAATAAAAATTTTACTTTAAACAAACCTATTGACCAACTAAAAAAGATGGTTTCTAATGGAACTCAATATTCTATATTGGGCCCCCATTGCTTGTCCTCTTACAGTCCTCAAAATGAATTAATTACTCCCATGGATTGCTGTGTTTGAAAATGAAGTCATAGTTCTGCTGGAGCAAGCACCCATAGTCCCCGCTTTGCAATAATCTGTTTTATTTTTAATAACACTTGAGATCATCTTCTCTAGAGTTGTGATGAAAAATAGGTGTTCTTGAACAGTATTCCCTGAAGCTGAACTAAACAGTCTTGTGAAGGCTTTCAGAAAAAGATTAATGGAGTCTTGAGGAGCAGATATTGGAGGGAAACCTTATGGCAGATGAAGAAATGAGTCAGAGAACATGAATCACTTTGTATTGCAGGCAAGATTATCACAAGTATTAACTTTCTTGTTCAGGATTAGAGACTTTATGCAGCAGATTGTTACCACTGGCAGTATTTTCTTTCTGACTCAGTGTTATCAAGGTGTGGTAGTGTTCAAGCTCAGACATAAGTGTTTGACTGTTGCTGAGCAGATCTTGTAGAAAATGTTTCTTATCCGTTAAAAGAATAACCTAAAAGCAATCAGTTAACCATTAACAGATAGAAAATAAACAATATGTCTCTTGATCCCCAACATACATATTTCTAAATTTTTGTGTATCTGTATTTATTAGTATCTTCACTGTATTTCTTCTGACCTATGACATAACATCACATTAAAAACAGTACATGTGTTTGAGGTAGCTGAATCCCCAAAGGCTCTCCTGTTCTTCTTCTCCACCAAAGCTAACCCTGGAGAAGTGTAAGTATTGACATGCAAGTAAAGCTTCTGTACAGTTCTGGAGAAGAGCCCTACACTTGAATGCCTTGGGTGCTATATCTCGGGAAAGCCTCCTTTACCTGTTACCTATAGTGTGCCATGCGATGCTGCTGTTGAACTTTCCCAGTATCATTAAGGACCTAATGAAGTTCCTTTTCCCCTAGGCTGTTGGTTGGTTCACCCTGGAGTGGCTATCCAGCTAACAGAACTGGAGATATATATGCATGTCCTGTTGGTGTGTCCACCGGCACATGTAAAAAACTGAATTTGCAAGGTACGTTCTAACTGACAATGTCTTGCTGCAATTGTTCAGTTTTCCCTTGTGTATGTATGAGGCCAATCTATTTTATTAAAACTTTTCTAACTAGCTGTCTGTATAATCTCAGAATCTGTGGGGGGGTGTGTGCTGCAAGGCCTCAATGCCAGCTACTGATGAAACCCATAGCAAAACCTGAGCAAAAATTGGTGCCCGACACTGGAGTCAGGCCAGGTGGTGCCAGCTGCTGGAGGCACTTGGGTCGCAACGTCACCCACTGGAGCAACTGGAGTCTTTACCCTGCAGCCATGGGGCAGAAACAGCGTGGGTCCCAAAGCCAGTGGCTGGCAGCCGCAGGGCTCTGTGCCATTGAAGGGCTCTGTGCTGGCATGCAGGGGCGGGCAGCTGGGGGGGCAAGTGTCTCCACTTTCCCTAAACCAAGTAGGGTGGGCGTCTGTGTTTGCAAACTAAGTATAAAATGGAGTTCAGGTTTGGATACAGTGAAAATACAGGGCAGCAGAGTGTGCTGAGATGTGTTCTTTATGTTTATTTGTGGTGCAGACCATTTCTGCCCGCCACTGCCCCTTCCAGTTTTCTGTCTAAAGCCTGATACTGGATCAGAGGAGTCCGGTGTCCTGAGGAATGCAACAGTAGCTGCTCAGCTGCAGCTATTCCACCAGCCAAAAATATGCCATAGGTAGATCGTTTCTTCCTCTCTTTTGCCTTCAGCTGTGTTGAGAGCAGATACTCTAAACGGCCATAATTAATTCATGTCTATAGTTAATGGTTAGCAATTTTTTTCCCAAAGATTGGCTTTTGTTTCTTTTGTATCAGAATTGTATGCAGCCATTTGGACAAGGTGCCTTAGATTCTGAAAAATCAAGTTTTTGAAAAGAATTCTAACTTAGTGAACTGCTTCTACATCTTATTTATTATTTTGTCATTACTTAATCTCATTTTATTTCAGCTTTAATAAATATTCCAAATGTGACTGAAATTAAAGAGGACATGAACCTCGGCTTGACTCTGATACAGAACTCAAAAACAGGAGGATTTTTGGTATGTATCAAGATCATATTCAGTATAGACAGAAATTCCTGAGGGTTAATGAAGAAACTAGAATTCTCCACATTTTTTCATAAGTCCAAGCTAAATGCATTTTATTATGCAGCATAGATTAGTATATCTTTTGCATATTTTAAAATATTGCATCCCACTGCAATTACCTAGGGTCCAAAATCAATTGTGAAATGTATCATTAATGCAGGAATATTGTGAAGTCACTCCTTCATCGTTTATCTAAGCATCCTATCCTAATTAATGACTCAGTAATTTAAGTCAGACTACATAGGCAAGAATATTTCCACCATTAAATTCTTTAAGGCAGTCTTGTATAGTTCTGATTGTGCTTTCAAAAGACTTTATATACTCTTTCCTCTATCATTTGCACTCGCACAGGCACTGTTCTCCTGAGATATGAGGATTTCTAGTCCAAAGGATTTGTGATGTGTTTTATTTGGTTAGTGAGCTGGAGGAGGATGCATTTTCTCTGTGTATATTCCACAAACCACTGTCCTTGGAGCCTGCAAAACAGAACTCTTACTCAAAAGGAAGTGGATGCCTGTTTAATATGCTTTTTTATGATCCTAGTCATAAGCATGAAAACTGTTGCTGTGTAGGTGTATTCCACTTTGATGTAGCCATGTGCAGTAAATAAGTGAAACAATAAATTACAGACAGAAGACCTCTAGGGTGTCCTTAAGCTTTGTATTTTTTGTTACGTCTTCCTAGAAATCACAAAAGTATTCAAATATTTATCATATTCATTAACACATAGCTCAGTTTACTGAACTACTTAGAAGTATACTTAATTCCAACTTCTTCAGCAGCTCTCTTGGAATTAGTAAAGTTGCTCATAACTTCAAAATACAGTAACAGGTCTTTTCTTGACTTGTGGCTTGAAAAGGCACTGATTTAAAAAATCTTATTCTTTCTCTTAAGTAATACTTTCAATTACTATTAATGTCCTGTGAATACCCACTTTTAATCAGTGTGAGTAACTGCAGTGTTTTAAAATATCTCATGCAGGAAAATTGTATTTTCTAACAATATTTGAACTTCTCTCAGTTAAAAAGAATTTCCTGATCCATGTTATTGAGTGACTCTCCTTAAATTGCATGAATTAAAAAAAAAAATAAAAAAAGGTTGAATTCTAAGACATAAACAGCCACGTCTTTGTCAACAGGGGTTCTTTTTGACATAAGGAGAACGGGGTGCTGGAGACAGGTGCTTATCTGTGACTCAGCCTCAACAAATACCAAAAGCCCCATGACTTAGCTGTGGCAGGTATTGGACCACCTGAGTGGACTGCCCGCTCGTGATTGCAAGCTGCTGCCAGCCCGGACTTTGCTCTGAGACTCTGTCTGTGGCAGCTGGCCTCCATGATGGGCTCTTTGGGTATTTCAGAGTTTCCCCCTCCCAGCTCACTGTTCTCCTTCCTCCTATGGCCCCTGCCAGCTCCATCTGCCTGTCCCAGTCTGTGCTGTGTGCTCAGTCCCCGGGCTGCTTGGCTTGGGAATGTGACTCAGGCTGGCCTGTCTGTGCTGCAGCTCCCAAGCCCTGCTGGTTCAGCTGCTTGATGCCATGGGATTGCTTCCCACAGGTATTCTAAGTACAGGGCAGTCATTTCCCACACACTCCTTACATTTTTCTGAGGCATGCTTAGTCCTGTTGGAGAGGTGCTGAAGAATTTCACTGATGGTTAACAAGATTTTTCTGGATTTCCCATCTAAATTTTTATCAGTTCATCTTCTGGGCAGTGCTGTGCCTTTAGCTGAAAGAAGTAGCTCTCATCTCCCAGCATGTAAAATCTCCTTTTTGTATTTGACACCCCACAATCACTCACCTTTCTCCTTTGCCTTACTAAAGAAATACTCAAGAGTTTTTTGGCTGAAATGTGCTTTTTGAAATACAACTCTCTCAAACATCAGTGACCAGGTCCATGCTGTACTCCACGTGAGTCTTTCCCAGGCACCATGCAGTGTATTTGGTATTTCCCCAACTCAACAGCATCTTGTCACATATCTTCAAGCCGTATTTGCTTTGCATGCTGGCTGTATGCTTGTGGTCACCCTGAAGTCATCCAGGGCCCAATCCTTCTGCTTCTCTCCCTTCCATTCAGCGACCTTCCAGTTTATGTCCACATTTCTTAATGTTAGTCCTGAAGGGCAAAGCTACACCCCTCTACAATATTCTGCCTTTCAAGTTCATCAGTCCTTGATATGTGATCTCCCCTTCATTAATGATGCATCTTAAATTTCTGACTTAAGCAATGCTAGAACACCAGAGTTTTCCTCTTTTTCTTTCTGAAGATCAACAAAGATTAGAACATTTTTGCTTTTTGCTCCAAGATTAACATCACAGTTTTGAACTCCCACCAATTCAGAAAAAAGAATTAGAAAACGGGCAAATAAGACAGATCTAAAAAGAACTTTAAATTAACTTTAAAGGCCAGTAAGTCTCCTCCAGCTTCATAGTTACCATTATAGATGATTTATTTTGCACCTTTCACCTCTCTAAAAATCTGTCTTTGCCAGTAAGAACTAACCATGCACCACATAGCAGCTAAAAAAAGCACTTATCTCAAGATCAGATAATGTGGATATACTTCCTTTCTCATCTAGAGAATCCTCCATCTGGTCAAATATCTTAGGATAATTTGATGTTGTGTCTCACTGGTAAACCAGTGAGTGATTTAGCTCATTTTCTATGTACTTTGGAATTTATTACCTTTTTTTTTTTGCCCTCTGGTATTCTTGAGAAAAGTGTAATAGTCCCTCTTTTCCTAAATAGAGGTGGTACAACCAGACTGTATAAACAAGGAAGCTATATAATTTCTCACAGAACGGCTGGAGGGAGGTTATGTGGAGGTTATATTTATTTCCTTGAGTTTCTAATATTTTCTTTTAAGAAGGAAATACACCCACGGACGCTCCACCTCAACCCACACACTCACACAACTCCCCCTACGTTCTCACGACAAAATGCTGTCTTAATATGTGGTTGATATAAGCACATATAAAGTTGTACAAAGACGTAAATAATAACGTAAATAAGACGTAAACAACAGCTGGGCGATCCAGCTGAAAATACCGGTTTTTTACAGAGATTGTTTTCAGCACCGAAGCAGCGTTATTTTCCCCCAAAGCCAACGAACATGTAGCCGGGGAGGTTGCGCGGCCAGGGGCGGACTTCTCCCGCTGGTGAGAATGGGACAGTGCTCCCCGTGAGGCGGGAGATGAGGCAGTTTAACCTGTAAACGGGGGGTGAATTCCCGCTGGGACGAGGCTTCCGGAGGGCTCGGAGCGGTCCCCGCGCTCCGGTCGCGTCCCCCGGCCCGCGTCCCCGGGGCGCTGCCGCCACCTGCCGGCCACGGGCGGGGCTGCAGCGCGGGGAGCGGCCCGCGGGACCGCCGCTGGGATAGCACCGGGATCGGCACCGGCAGCAAAGCATCCCCGGGACAGTCTGTCAGAGGGGTTACACTCACTGCAGGGATTTGGCCTGGTAACCCAAGAGAGCTTCGCTGATCCTATAACCCCGTCGTCCTGCTTGTGGTGGTTTTGTATATAGATATGGTGAGACAAGTATTCCTTATTTTTATAGTTTCTTTTTGTTGTTATTTTTTAAGACTTGTGGTCCCTTGTGGGCACAGCAGTGTGGAAGACAATACTATGCAACAGGAGTTTGTTCTGAAATCAGTCCAAGTTTCGAGATCCTAAGAAGCTTTTCTCCTGCTGTTCAAAGTAAGGCAACATGTGCAAAACAGATTCAATTTAAAAAAAACCAAACAAACATATCAAAGAAAATAAACATATATTGTGTTGGGGACTGTTAATTTTGATTTCTTAAAAAAATGTATACGCCAAAAGCAAAGTCCTGTGATTAATATGTAAAGACTGACAAATTGTGATCCGATGCTGATGTGAATATGGTCTCAACCTCTATATTTAGGGGCATTGCACCAGTGCAGGCTCAGAACCTGCATATGCTCCTATTGAGCCTTCATTCTGGGAAAGCTTTCTGATCTGAAGTGTTGCCTGTGTGAGACCTAAATATGCATCTCTGGATTTCGCTGAAGTGTATATTGAGGCGGCAAGTGCATTCAATGTCTACTCATTTTTGTTTCAGAGTGTTCCTCTGTTATAGATGTTGTGGTGGTTTGTGATGAGTCAAACAGCATTTATCCCTGGGATGCAGTGCGAGCATTTTTGAAAAAATTTGTACAAGGCTTAGACATAGGCGTTAACAAGACTCAGGTAAGTCAAAGACATATTTGAGAAAAAAAACCCTAACAAAACAAAACCTAAAATAACCAATTTTAAAGAAAACCTAGTGTGATTTTGTGTAACTTCAGTACCTCCCTCAAAGCCACAGATTACACAGTTATCCTATTCAGAGCTGGGGATTTTATCTTATGGTTATCCTATTTCAAAAGGGATTAGTAATTTGATCCAAAATACAGGTTAACTGAAATAGAAATGTAGGTTGTATCTAAGGGAGTCAGGTGTCTTTCATGCATTAGGTGTAAAAGTAGTTGAAAATATAGCCTTTGGGGATGTGATAAAAGTAGAACAGATTTTTAATGGGCTTTTCATACAGCTCTTACTTTCCAACTGCTGAATCCTTAAAACAGGAGCTTTTTCTGCTGGTTTACTCGTTGATCTTTGAGGTTTTTTTCCTTTTGATTTGATGATGGTCAGGAAAATTTTATTGCCTTTTTTTTTGTTTTAAACATCTTCTGTCTTTACAGTTGTCCATTTTCCCTAAACAGTTCTGAGACAAAGACTGGGGCACTGGAAATCTCTCTCCCAAAGGCTGCCTTCTTCCTTGGGCTACTTTGGAAGTGAGGTGCTTAAAAGCTAGGCTTCCTGCTCAGCTCTTTCTGAACCTCACCTTCAGCATCTTCTCTTTTTTTCTTTCATTTTAAATGTACATCTTATCATATGTCTTTAGCTTCACCTACATTAAAAATAAGTAGGGTTTGCAGTGCTGTGAAGTAACTAACCTTTAGGACTTCCTCAGAAGAGATCAGACTGAGGTGCTCTCAGCTTGTAGAACTATTGCTATTTTCTTATTTTTCTCAGAGCTCCTTGTATTATTGCTATCCATCAGCTCTTCCAGAAGTAACCAAGCAAACATTTAATGTCTACTATTTCAGATTGTTTGCAGTAACATATTGTAGTCCATAACAAATGATATAAAGTGTAACATCATTTTATCTTTCTTTGCTTTTCAAATGTGTTAATAATAATTGGTTTTATGTGTGTTGAAAAGAAAACCGTGCATCTGCAGACCTTTTACACCAATCTGACACATAAGTAAGCATCATGATTCTATGTAACTAATTGTAAAGCATCATAATCTAACATAATTTTTTATTGCATAGGTGGGTTTAATTCAGTATGCTAATGATCCCCGCGTAGTCTTCAACTTGAATACATATCAAACAAAGGATGAGGTTGTTAAAGCAATGGAGAAAACGTCTCAGAAGGGAGGAGATCTCACTAATACTTTCAAAGCCATTGACAATGCAAGGTGAGATGCATTGATGATTTACTGTGCAACTGTTGTGACTTATCGTACATGGCAATGAGAACATCTTGAATTTAATTCCTTCTGGGAGACCATGTGCCCAGGACCTCTGGAGTGGGTTCCTAGCACTAGGCAGAATCCGTCAGGCACATTTACAGTGTCCCATGCAGATTGGTACAGGAATATGTAAACTAGAACTGCTGAAAAGCATGTTGCTAACCATTGGGTTGAGCTCTAGTCTAAAGGAATTCTGGTACCCAACAGAATTGGATACCAGATTTGGTACCCGATCTGTACCAAAGATCTCTAAATGTGATAGTGCATCAAACACAGTGGACAAGGTTTTAGGAAACATACAAAACCACTGAAAGAAGTAAAGTTTATCCAGGGATTCAGGGGCCTAGTATCATCTGTGTTTGCAGATCAGGCTTTGGTTGATTGCAGAGGAATTAAAACCTCTTTTCTGTTGTCAGTTTGTCACTGCAGCACCGTAAGTGTGAAAAAAAGGGACAACTTAAACCAGTGTTTTACGACTCTGCACACGTATACAAACCAGGTCTGTTTCTCAACGGGAAGACAGTTTTGAAGTTTAATCAAGTACAGAACTCTAGGCCAAAATACATGCTGAATCAAATGAACTTGAGAATTTGGTCTAGGAATAGACTTAGCTTTCAATGGAGTCAATATTTGCAGTAGTATTGAGAAGCCTATTATTAATTCTCTTCCACTTTCATCTGAGCTTGGTGATGCCAGCTTCTGGTGTCATAAAGCTTTAAGAATTCTGATAAAACCCCCTTTTAATTTAGTAATACTAGTACAAAAACCACTGTTTTTCCTGGAATTTACATTTTTATCCGAAATACCATCCAGTCCTTCCAGTCCTACTTTTTTTTCTGCTTCTTTGGTTACATTTCTTATGCACTACAGAAGCAGTGTAGTTCTAATTCAGTTGTTCTAATTCAGTGATGGAGATATTCATTACAGTATATGTGCTGGATTCCATCCATTATGGATTGAGGTGTGATAAACCAATGTTTTATAACAGACAATATGCCTTCTCACCTGAATCGGGAGGACGCCCGACAGCCACAAAAGTAATGGTTGTTGTGACAGACGGTGAATCACATGATGGCTCCAACTTGAAAACAGTGATAGGTAAATGTAATGAAGACAATATAACCAGATTTGGCATTGCTGTAAGTAATATTGAAATTATACATTACTGCATTTTCAAAAGATTGTTTTGTTGTGTATGTATGAAAGTGCATGTTCTATACATTAGTAGTATATAATGCATGCATTGTTACACTGGTGAGACTGAAACAAAGTCAAATTAATCCTATGAACTGGTAGAAATATTGGTCTTTTCACTGGCTGAAAAAGCAAGACTAGAATTGCCTGAGCAACTTCGGTGGTTGTCCCCTTTGCCACATCTTATGTATTTTTCTTGTATGAATGATCCCTTGCCCAGCAATGAACGTAATAAGCAATTCAGTAATACGAATAGAGGTTGGTTGTTTTTTCTAATATGTAGAATACTTGCTAAAATAGTACAGAAGGAAATGGAGTAGCACCATGATCCCTTTCACTTTTCTTATTTTGCTGTTTGTTCATTTCTTTACACAAGGTTTTGGGATACTTAATAAGGCACGAACTTGATACTAAAAACTTAATTAAAGAAATCAAGGGAATTGCTAGTCATCCGACAGAAAAGTATTTCTTCAATGTGTCATCCGAGGCTGCACTACTGGAAGAAGCAGGAACGCTTGGAGAGCGCATTTTTAGTATAGAAGGTAAAATACTCAATGTCCCTGAAAAATTAGATCAGTTTCTCCCAGCTGACAAGCTTAGAATTTTATTTTGCTTCAGCTTAGTGCAGTATTGTGAAAATGAGTGGCAGTTGGAGCTGCAGGCTGCTCACTGCTCACCAGGGGGGCTCTGGTTTTCACAGGTGTTTCCCCAGCTACTCCACCCCTAACTAGCCTGAGCTTCAACTGAATTTATGCAGTTTGAGGAAAACATTCCCCTGTTGATGTAAATTTCTATCACATCTTGGGCTTCAGGCATGGGAGCTTTTCCATATGCAACCAAATATATTTGGAGCTATTATCACCAGAAGAATAAAGTTATCCTTATGCTTGTAAGCTTCACCTGTGTGAATCCTAAGCCATTTTAAATTTTAAAAAACCCCAACAAAACAACAACCAAAACAAACCAGAAGACTAGATTACTGATTACAGAACTGAAAATGCAATTTGTGTGGTACCTACCAGGCCACCTCCCTAGCACCACCCACATTCCTGGGTATTGTTCAGAGGAAGGTGTTGCAGCGTTGACACAGAGACGCTTTGTCCCCCTAAAGGCAGCTTTTAAATTTTAAGTTAAATTCAGACCTTGCTTCAGAGATGTGTAACCTGCCCTCAACACTCCCTAAGGAGCTTATGGCTGCCACTTTCCTGTGCTCAGGATGAAATCTGCTCTTTCACCTTCACTTATTCTTTACTAGGCCCATGTTGCTACTCAAAGCAAGGGAATAGGCCTTTTTCCTGAGTACTCCCACTGAATTCCCATCCATCCAGCTTAGGAAATGGATGTCACAATATTTTTCAAGACAATTACAACTTTAGAAGCCCTACAGGAAAATAAAAATTCCTATTCTATTTGAAAGTTGTGAATATACAGTTATTAAAGCTGTTAATTTCAGGATATTAATGCTTCCTAGGAAACACAAAAAGGGATCAGCCACAGCGACAAGGCTGTGCAAACTGATTCAAACCATCTTTATCATCATCTTCTGCCCTTTCTTTTCGAAGAGATTTATAGCATGGCTCATGGCTCCATCTTATTAATTTGCCATTAAATCCTCCAAATTTTCTACAGTTTTCCAGCTCTGATTTCCACTGCTTGTAAATGCCTTAGCCAAATTGGTGGATTATATACAACCCCTATACAGCTAAACTCAGAGGCAGCGAGATTAGATTTTGTGTGATTATATAGAGATAACCATATACGCATGTCTGTTTTACCAGGTACAGATCAAGGTGATACTTTCCAAATGGAAATGTCACAGGTGGGCTTCAGTGCATATTATTCACAAAAAAAGGTATGTGAGTTTAATTATTTAATGGTACGAATGGAAGTAAGTACGTAGACATGAGTGCAAGAAAAGAGAAATAACAGCACGATGCCCAATTTTAAGATCTTTTTACAAGCAAGAGAATGTCAAAATATCTTTTTATATTTTTTACTTGAATATATATTAATAAGTAAAGTTGCATAATAGTTTGTTTCATGCAATGATTTTGAGATGTGTTAATACAATGATTTCAGTGATTGCTGAGTTCATGTAGCAGGAAAAATTTAATTCCTCTCTGTTTGTGACTAACTATATTGTAAAGCTGGTAGGCAGTCACCAAAATATGAATAAATCAAGTTCGAAAATTATTATATAATTTATCTATAAATTATAAAGTTAATAATACTTATTTAAAGCATATTTCACTTAAAACTTAGGACTGAAATATCAGATCTATTTTAATGCTAATCAATTTTAAGATTATCTTTACCAAATAAGTCGTCTTTGTAAAATCCAAGTGTGGTTCAATAAGCTTTCAACTGAAAATACAAGCAAGTTGTTTCCTTCTCAGAGCCCTTAAAGATGAATGATTTTTTTTTTTTTAAAGTCCTCTCTATTTGCACAAATTAAAGTTTTAAATTATGAAGCACTTGACACTAAGAAATGGCAAAAAAAAGAGAAACATATGGGCGTTTATTCAGGAAAGTTACACATTCAATTTTATTGCAGTTTTCTGTAACAGTATCTCAGTTTAGTGAAGAATTTTAATAACTTGAATAAACTAAACTAGGTTTGTTTTCTGTGTACAAGACCAAGTATCTCTGTATGAAGTATTCTGTATAATAAGCCATGTTAATTTGGATTTTAGGTTTAGCTGTTCTC
Organism: Falcunculus frontatus; assembly: GCA_013398115.1. NCBI lineage: Eukaryota > Metazoa > Chordata > Aves > Passeriformes > Falcunculus > Falcunculus frontatus. The sequence continues at coordinate 156,070 of VZRV01001945.1, forward strand.
CCAAGAACATCTCCTTATGTAAAGAATTAAACTGTATCTATTTGCATCAGCTTTTGTGTGCTGTCATTGGCACTTTTGTTGTCCAAGAAAGGGGCTTTAGTTTTTTCACACAGCTGCGCCTGTGTGATCCTCAGTCTTCTGAGGATCATGGGTGCTTAAAGGCATGGACTTAGCAAGCCCAACCCCAGGGTGGACAGACTTAGGAAATTACCACTGTGTTTAAAAAACCCCATTTTATCATGAGTTGCAGTGCCATGGGAACTAAAGCAGTCACTCACCCTCTTGCAGTAGAAGGGTGATAATCCCTCTTAATAGAGCAGTAAAGTCCTACATGTAATTGGTAACTGTAAGCAACTCCAGTCCACTGCCTGCAGTCCTTAGTCTGCATTACAGGCTTAAACACAGTGATGTAGGAAATTACACCGGGTAGCTTCAGCTTTGCTCACACTTTTCCTAAATCTGGTAATTCTAAAATGCTGACTTTTAATTTTTAAAGGATGTTCTGCTGCTGGGTGCTGTTGGGGCCTATGACTGGAGTGGAACTGTGGTTCAGGAGTCTTCAGATAGAGTCACCACCTTTCCGAGCCATGTGTTTGAGAAAATTCTACAGGACAGAAATCATAGCTCATATCTAGGTAAGGGGCTGAAATACAAATCTGGGAATGTATGAAACCTTGATTAAGATATTAAAAAGGCTGGAAAATTCTCCTCTAGCCAGATTTGTTTTAAGAAATTATTTGAGAATATGAAAATAATTTTTGGTCAAAAAAGATTACTTTTTACTAGTCAACAGTTCATTGCATAAAAGCTTTTTGTGTTTTTAAATTCTACTAATATCAAAGTGGCAAGCTAAAAAAAATCAGTCTTTGCCACTGCTGTGGCTTAATCCCAGCTGGCAACTAAGCAGACGCTCAGTCACTCCTCTTGAGGTGAGTGAGAGTGGGGGAGAGTTGGAAGAGCAAAAGTGAGTGAACTCATGGGTTGAGATACAGACAGGGAAAGTGAAAGCCATGCATGCAAGCAAAGCAAAACAAGGGATTTATTCATCACCACTTTCCATGGGCAGGCAAGTGTTCAGCCATCCCCAGGAGAGCAGGGCTCCAACACTCACAACTGTGACTTGGGAAGACAAATGCCATCACTCTAAACATTCCCTCCTTCCTCCTTCTTCCCCTGCCTTTATATACTGAGCATGCCACCACATGGATTGGGATACTCCTGTAGTCGTTTGTGGGCAGCTGTCCTGGCTGTGTCCCCTCCCAGCTCCTTGTGGCCCCCCAGCCTCCTCACTGGTGAGGTGGGGTGAGGAGCAGAAAAGGCCTTGACACTGTGTGAGCACTGCTCAGGAGTAACTAAAGCATCCCTGCGTTATCAACAGTGTTTCCAGCATAAATCCAAATCACAGCTCCATACCAGCTGCTGTGAAGAAAATTAATTGTATTCCAGCCAAAACCAGCCCAGTCACAGAGACATAATAAATCATGGGTTTTGAAAAGACTGCTTAGTGAATCACACTGATCATTACGTGTAGTTTCTGTTACAATATTTGTGTGTTCTTCCCCAGTTCGATGTGAACAAGAAGCTGATTGGCTTTCTATTATTTCATATGTGCTTGCTGTTTCCTTAGCCTTTGCCAGTTCAGTGTACAGTTTTCGAAGGTTGCTACCATTTAATAGAGATTTTACTTATAATCTCCACATGTATTTTTGACATATTTTTGTGACCCAATAAAGCCAGTCAGTTTGTATTCTCAGTTCATTTAAATGTTTTCTGTAAACTTCCAACATGCCTGCTCTGCTGTTTCATCCCTAAATAATGCCACTACATTAAGTAACTGACTTTCTTATTTAATAATATGCTGTCTTTGCAACTAACATATTCTTTGTTCCCCTGTGCCTCAGCTTTACTTGCATCCAAATGAATTACTTGCAAAAAAATGAATAAATCTGAACCCAAACTAATGAACAGTAGCTCTTTTGTATGTGTGATCTCTTCAGACTTTCTCTTACTTCATTTTCTTAATAATTTTTAAAAGCTCAGGTAATTTCCTTTCTCTATAAGACGGCTCTAGTGCATTTACTTTAATCTTTCTGGAGCAAACAACGTCCCTTTCCTGTCCCTTCATTTCCCTTCCACTTTCTGTACTCCAGTAGGAGCTCTCCATACCAGTTCTCTCTTACTAGCTTGTGGGAGCACAAGTTAAAGAGCCGCTAGAACATCACAATTTGCTCAGTTGGCCCCTGCTCTGCACTGCCCCCCTTCACTTCAAATGATTGTATTCTGTATTAGTTAGGAAGCTGTGTACTTAACTTGAAGAATAAAATCTTGTTTTGTTGCTCATTGAACTTCCAGTCACAAAAGTAGTTCTCAACCTAGAAAAACAGCGTCTGAACAAAACTCTGAATTAGACTGATATAATGTAAAGATCAAGGCATAATCCTTTTAGACTGTGCTCCTCATATTGTCCTGCAGTTTGCTAAAGATCTGCATATTCTGTCCAATCGCTGGTATTTTGTAATTGTGTTTAACTATAGATTTTACAAAGGATGACTTTGTTTTCTTCACTTAAAATAAATTTGCTGGAACTAAACCACAGAAATGTAAAGTATGTACTAATGCTAGATTTATATTGCTAATACATGTTTACATTTTTGCAGGTATTAAATGATGTTTCCTGAAAGCAAATAAATGCTAGAATAATGGTAATGAGGATTAAAATGCTCAAAGAAGTTCAATCAACCCTTCAGCTGACAAGCTGTTAATGTAGCCTGTTCTATTCAGACAAACCACTGGTCTGTGGTTTGGTGAGCTGTGGGAAAATACACTACAAACTTTGCAGAAGCTAGGTGCTCCTCCTCCTTAGTTTGAAGACTGGTCCAAACGCTCATCTCACATTTCTCTTTATTTCTTCTTTCCAAGGATACTCTTTGCACTTTTTTTCCTATCTTCTTCACATATTTTACTCAATAGGCTAAACTATTGTCCATGTAATTCTGTAAACCTGTTTTGACTTGATCTGTGTGTCACTGTTCTCTCCAGGACAATTTTGCAAATTTTATGCATATGTGACAGCATAACGTCCCATCTGGAATCATCATTGTCTGCGATTAACATACCAGATTGACTCATCCTCCGTGCCTTTATGGATAACCAACTAATGAATTGTAATTAATGGTCTCTCACGCAGGTTAAATGTTGGCTTCTATCCCCAGGTTATTCTGTTGCTGTTCTCTCAACTATGAGCTCCGTCTATTTTGTTGCTGGTGCACCAAGATCCAACTACACTGGCAGAGTGGTGGTTTTTGATGTTGACAGTGATGGTAATATTGCAGTTGTGCAGTCACAGAGAGGCGAGCAGGCAAGTATATTTTGGTCATGAATACAGACTTTCAGGAATCTGTTTTTATAAACCCAGAAGTAAATTGCAATTAGTTTTGAAAATTCCTCTTTCTCTCAAAGCATTTAGAATCCACTTGAACTTTTCTCTGCCTCTAGACTATTTCAATGAGGTTGGCTGTAACTCTTAAACAGTATTTTAGGAAGTAATCCAATTAGTGGTGAAATACAATATACAAACCTAACTAATGTACCCTTCTGTCAACAATTCAAATTGGGAGAGACTCAGTGAACTCTGCTCTGCCTGAGAAGTTGCGAAGGAGACGACATCAGAAGACAGATCTGGGAGCTCAATCTCTTTTTCTCTATTTGGAGAAGAGGAATGATTTTAGATGGTTTTGGTATCATGTGTAAGACAAATCTGAGAGTAGATCAGAGGTTGGATAGTTTCATGTGCAGTTCTAAGAAAAAATATACCTCCCATATCTTACTTTACGTTGTCATTTGTATTGCTGAGTGGTAAAGCCATAGGAGCAGCTACAGGACAGAAACAGTGAAACATGGCAAGGATATGATTCTACTAACACTGGAGTATGGTACAGAGTAATTTTATTCAGCAACATTTAGCAGTACTAGTATCTTACTGGATATAAGTTTTCTGAATCAGGTGCTAAAACATGACTCACAAAAATCATATACAATGACAACCCATTCACTATTGATTTCAGATTGGCTCCTACTTTGGCAGTGTGGTGTGTTCAGTGGATGTCAACAGGGATTCTGTGACAGACGTGCTGCTTGTGGGTGCACCAATGTTTATGAATGACCTGAAGAAAGAAGAAGGGAGAGTGTACATGTTTTCCATCACAAAGGTAAAAGTAGCTCAAGCCAGCACTGCTTAAGGCTAATTTCTTTCAAATCAGACTGGCCACATGCAGGCTAAAAGGCCTTTGGCCTTTCCAGATCCTCTAAGTCACTATTGAATGAATCTTTTCAAAGTCTTGGAAATATTTCAAATGACATTTTTTTTATCAAGAAACAGAGCATGTGCTTTTGCTGGGATGTGGCATAAGGGCAGGCATGAATGGTGCCAAGCCTACCTGGTAAGAGGACTGTGTGTGGAGGCCTTTCCAGTGCTGCCTCACGTGTTCTGCTTTTCAGTAGCAGCTGCAACTTTCCCCAGAGCTGCTTGTGCATGTAATCCAGGAATTAGCCAGCTGGAGCAGACCAAAATGGAACTAATGAACAAGGCAGTAGCTAAGCACTATTAGTGGTCAGGGGCCTGGTGCTCTCGGTGTCTCCCCGGTCCTGGTGCCAGGCAATGAGCTTCATGCTAATATAGCATGGGTTAGCCATATCTCTGAAAAACCTTGCTCAAGGTTTTTGCTGATTAATTTGCCATTTGTTTTTGGTGAATGTATTAAATGCCTGACAGTATTCCCAAAGCAGTTCTAAGAAATGTTCTTCTACCATTCTTCTGCATTGTTTTGCAGACTCTGGATGGTTACCATAACTCTTGTTGTCCCCTCTATTCAGTAAAGCGGTATTATTTGTCTGATGCTTGAGTGATGGTGCTTTTTATTCACACCTGTAGTAGGTGTCTCCAGAATATCTGTATTAACCATACTGAGCCCACTGGCACTTTCGAACAGTCTTTCATTCACCGTATGTCTTCAAAGTAAATTAATAACTGCCATCCATCTGAGAAAACAGAAAATGGTCTCTTTACTAGGTAAATTGCAATCAAATAAATAGAGAGGAAGGACTATCCTCCTCAGCAGGACCTCAGTCAGACCATCCTGAAACAACAGGAAACTATCCTAAAGCAATTTCAAGGTAGATGGAGGAGCTGAAAGTTGGCAGCTGACATTGGTCTTCATGCCTGTGGTATCAGACATGAAATATGAAAGAAAAGAAAAATGAAAGGATTTTGTTTTCTTTGCTTTTGAAAACCAAATAAATAGGAAGACCATCTTACAAATTCTAGTTGCTGGCAAACGTTGGGTTTAAAATTATTTAAATTTTAAATATGAAAGAATAATGAAAGACATTTTTAGTATTTTTTTAAAAGAATCTGCATTTGTACAAGTTGTCCCTGTTGCACAAGTAATACTTTTCTAGTCATTTTTAATAAATAACTTGGCTGTTATTTCTAAAATTTTAAGCACAGCATGATAACGGAGGTTAAAGGTGAGAAAGTTATTTGCCAGAGTTGCATTTTATCTAGTGTAAATGGGATTATTTAACTATGAAGATTTCCAGTCTTTCTTTCTTCATTGGCATTGGAGAGGTCAGGAGTTTACCCTTTTGGACACATGTTTTTTGCATTAGTTTAGTACGGAAATTCCATTTCTGTTTCAAAGAATTATGTCCAGTTACATAATTTCCATTCCCTCTGCATAAAAACTGGTAATCCAAAACTGGAAACTGTATTTTTCAATGTATTGTGAAACTTTCAGAACAGTCAGATGAGGACAGTGAGGGCATTTAAGCTTCATACATATGGTTATATTTGCTTTTAGTACTTTGCATAGCATGCTTTGATTTTGCTGTGTAATTCTTGCCAAGACTTTGAGACATAATGCAAACTGAATGGGCAATACAATGGGGAAGGAATTCAATGTTGAGCTGTCTGAATGTACTGGAAAACAGAAACAAAAAACAGTGCACATAGATACTGCTCCTAGGTCTAATCTGGTGCAATGATAGCTGTGTTTTTGCTTTTTCTTATTTTTCAACTTTTAAAGAGAATCTTGGATCAACAAGAGCTCTTGGAAGGTCCACAGGGGTCAGAAAATGCACGCTTTGGATCAGCAATTGCAGCACTTGCAGACATTGATTTGGATGGCTTTAATGATGTTGTAATAGGTGCACCACTGGAAAACCAAAACTCTGGAGCAATTTACATTTACAATGGATTTCAAAAGACTATACGTACCAAATATTCTCAGGTAAATAACTTTGCTGCATAATGCTGTACTTGGTGCCTTTATATCTGCTAGAGGAAAACTGAAGGTTTTCTGTGTTTTAATTGGCTACTGTTTCATCCTCTTAAAGGAGTACTATTATTGCCATGGTTTATTTCACGTTTTGTGGCTCTCCTTCCTTCAGCTGTCAGCATACCCAGGTTGATGTTGTGGTGCTTATAACTGAACCATATAGAGGAAAAGGATGTGCAAGGCACTCATTCTGAGCCATTTTTCATGCCTGAGTGTGAAGTCAGCTAATATCCTAAATGTTTTTGACACCCATTATTTTCAGGTTTTTAGTGCTGATGTACAACAATGAAGATTAGATAAATCCCAGTTCTGCAAATTACAAATACATAGTACTAAAAGGAAAGTCTTTCAATGGTCTTCATATATACTATAATGGTAATCTTAATATCACCCTTTATGCAGATTTTCTGGTTGCAGAAAGTATTTGCTAGAACTCCTATTAAGCTTCATATTCTTTGGGTTGCTCAATGTGAGATGGAAAAATTTTCCATCTGTATCTGGCATACAGCAGTCAGTTAGTTGATCTAATCCCAAGACAGAAAAATCTACTCCTTTGTCTGCTCCAGCAGAGGAGAAAGAAGTGCTAAAAAAGCATCTGAGAGAACACCCACAAATGCATTTTGTTTAAACAATACATTGCATATAGAGGGAGTATCTGTGAAAATCTATTAATTAGGTTGCTATCTACAGACTTAAGCATGCTTTGGCAAATTCAGTAACCAAACTCTCTTTCCCAGAAAATCTTAGGATCGGATTCTGCTTTTGGACAAAAGCTCCAATTCTTTGGAAGATCAGTAGATGGCCATAGAGACTTAGATGACGATGACATTACTGACGTATCAGTTGGTGCTGATGGAAATGTGGTTGTGCTATGGTTGGTATACTCCTTGGAAAGGAAGCAATTAGTGATTCAGATGCAGCAGTTGAACATTTTGTTAATAAAACAGGAAAATAAGAAAATTAAACAGCTCTTTCATTCCATGTGTTCAGTGCTAACACACTTACTGCCTCATCACTGCTATCAAAACTAGCTAAAAAAAGAGCACTAGACTAAATCTCTTTTGAGCATTTACCATTAAACCATTGAAAGCCCAGGCAGCACAGAGGGAGAGCCAGGGCATGTGGGAGGAAGCCAGGTGTCAGAGCTTGCTGGAGGGGACCTGACCAGGAATGGGAGACCCAGGAGACATCTGCCTGCTACACTTGACTGCCTCTGGACACGTGGTCCAGAGGAAAGGGACAGCAGCAGGGAATGAGGCTTGATGGAGAGTATTTGTAACAGCAGGTTGTGTACTTCAGTAGCCACAGTATAAATTCGATAGCTGAGCCTGAGACAGATGAAACCCCCTCTCACACAACCTGCATGACCTTTTCTGGCTGGTAGGCTGATACAGGGGGAGTGTTGTCCTTCATGGTGAGGCCAGAGAGCAGTAAGAGAGAGTTGACACCTGGCAAGAAACATGTTTTTAATGGCCCATGGCCTTTGCCTCAGAAGTCTGAGTACTTTCACAAAATATAAAAAGGTTTCACAGAACCCAAATCTTCTGGCTGCCTAAGTAGGGTGTGATTTCCACTCTTTGCTTGAGGAGCTAAATTCAAATGCAGTTTACTTTCCTATCTGTTGCCGGCCTTCTTGCCTGAGGCTCCCCATTGTAAGAAAAATATCACTGAATTGCTACTTCTTTCATAATGAAACCAGATAATTAAAAATGAATGGTCAGTTTGGACCTTTGACTGCTGCTGCTGCTGGGAATTTCATTAGAGAAAATTATGCTCCTTGAAACACAAGCATTTATTTAGATTTGATTAATGAAGCTGCTCATTCTTCTTTCACTCTGATATTTGGGGTGATTAATGTGTTTCATTTTGGTTAAAGTGTTTGTTTTTACATGTAGGGTTCCTTTGAAACTGTTCTTCAAAATCTTGACTAATTACATGAAAGATGTTTCTTTTTTAAATTAGATTATTAAATAAAATGAAGAATTACTCGTTCTCACCTTTCTAGAAGAGCTCTAGAGTTCTAGAGTAACTTCCCTAAAGGAGCAGAAGAAAGTTCCTTATTTGGAAAACAGGCCAAGGGCTTCTTTCTCTGATAACCTTGAGGGATTGATTAGAGCATTAGGATGAAGACATCAATTATCCATTAATTTGACATGAAAATACTTATTATCATTACTGAAAGCTACTATATCAACAAATTCATGCGTATGTAAGGAAAACCAATTTTACCAGTGCCATTAAAAGAAGTTTACATTGGGAACCATAAAAATCAATGCTAACATTTACAGATAGTATTAGACAGCAGCTTCTATGTTACCCAGTGTTCTTCAAAACCCCATGTAACCTTTAAAATATATTTTTCAGGTCAAGAGGCATTGCAAATGTGTCCATAATTGCCTCCTTTAAACCTGAGAAAATCAGTCTGCTGAACAAGAATACGGACATAACTGTCAAAATATGTTTTCAGGCTACATTTAGACCTGCTAAGAAAAATAATCAAGTGGGTAAGAGTATTTCAATGACTTGTCTTACATTAATTTCTTCAAAAGTCCATTATTCAGATGAGTAATGGAAAGTCTAAAGATGAATTAGATTGAATGTCAAGAATCACAAGATCAATATAAGTTTTTGAGAAAGTCTTTTTAAGACCTAATTCATCACAGGCTCCATAATCTTTGAGAAGTGGGAAAGTAACATTATAAAGGAGAGCTGTACCCTTGTTCAACAATCCCAAAAAAAGTTGTTAGCAAGAAGCTAGGTTTTTGCAACCTTCTGGTTTCAACAGCAGACTGCATACTTGTCCTCTCTCTTCAGGAAAAGAAAATTAAATATTTTCCATAGGCTCAGTGCAGTTGTCAGAGGGAGGAAGCTCTTCTTTTCAGAGGACAGTGAATATTTCTGTGACCAGCAGTGGGCTTCCATGAAGTTTTTAAGTTCAGTCTGACAGACAACACCAGTTGGACTGCTTCAGTGCTACGTAAAGTGCCTTTAGGAACTCACGATTTTAAGCTATAAAATAACAATGAACTTCCACAGCATATTAGTCATAATACAAAGGGAAGGCAGCAGAAATTATTAAGTGCTTGAACAGAAGATGCAGATTCTTTAAAGAATATCACCTCTGAGTCCAGTGATATTGCTGCAAGGCCCCTTTATCTAGAGTAATCCTGGCCCTGCTGACTGGCTTCTTGCCTGAGTTGCAGGCTCAGACATCTGCAGTGGAGGCTGGATTGACTGCTGTTTAATGTGCTCCCCGTGGATCAAAACTTATATCAGGACCCAAACCTGTTTGACTGATTTGGAAAACACAAGAGAAAGTATTTTCATTTTGAAACTGCTCTGTGTTTAGCAAACTACAAAAACCATGAAATATTTAGTGTGGTTTGGAAAGCCTGGACACTATAATATTGAGCATAGTAATGAGATCACAGGCAACTATGCTCAGTGAAAAATGTACTGTTATTCTTCTTGTAGCTATAAAGTACAACGCAACACTGGATGCAGATCTCCAGTCCTCCAGAGTGACTTCTAGAGGATTTTTCAAAGAAAATAATGAAAGGTACATGCAGAGGGATCTTGTGGTGCATCATGAAGAGAACTGTGTTCGTGAGGTCTTCAGTGTACAAGTAAGTGCAATTGCAAATAATCTTGCATAACAAAAGTGATCAGAGGAAGACATGAATTAATTTTTTTGTCTGTAATGCGAGTTTCATGCATGGTGTACTGAATTATTTATGTTTCCCAAATCCCCCCAGCTGAAAAATACTTAATAAGATTATGATTTCATAGAAACTAAAAACTGTCACATTCAGTACAGATTTTTAGGACAGGAAAGACAGTTCTTAATTATGTTATTCAGCTTTGGTGTAACACATAGCCCATGGTCTGTTGTTTAAATAGACTTTAATTTCCCTCTGAGTAAATTCCTCTGTAAGAACTAAGACGTACATACAAATGTTTTCTCTCAAGCTAACACTCAGGCAGACTTTACGTGCATTCTGACCCCTGGTATACACCAAGGAATTAAATAAAAATAAGCAGGTCTCCATTTTTCTCCAGAACCAAAGGTTGAACACAGCCCTGAGAGTTGCCTTAAGTCGTGCTGCATGATGCTAGGTCAGGTAGAGGACTTCAGTCCCTCCTTTGGTTTGCAATGACCTATTGATCACACTTAGTGCCATGTGGAGCGGTGAGCCATAGGGCTAGAAGGTGATTCATCCAGTACCGAGAAAAAGAGGAAACATGGAGTTTATTGTGTTTTAGTGTCACTCAGGCCCAGCTGCTCTTTGTGATGGTAAGGCAGAGTGGAATAGGAATATGACTTCTGCCGCTAGATGAGAGTGAAAGCTACCTGGTGATGGCTTTGAGGACCAGCTCCTACAGCTGCAGATACTCTGCATGTTCCTCAGCCCTCATAGTTACTGTGATGTGTACAGTCTCCAAGAATCCTAGAAAAATCAGTTTTATCATGGAAATGGCAGTTTTAACTGAAAACTGTTAACCTAGAGGAGCCCACACTAGTCAATCTCACAAAATTATTTTCATTAAGAAATGAAGCTTTGAACTATTGCTTCACCTTGTTTAGAGCAAGTATGATTTTACTACACGTTCTCAATTCACAATAGAAATTACCAATTTTACACTGTTTTCTGTGCTGACAGCCATTATCTGAACCATGTGTTTAACAGGAGCCTTCAGATGCAGTGAATTCACTTAGTTTGCGCATTGACATTGGCCTTGCAAATCCTGGCTCCAGCCCTGTCCTTGACATATCTTCTCCAGCATCTGTGGCCTACAGTGTAAGTATGCAGATCTCTATTCAGAAATGCATGTTTCTACACATCCATAATGTGTGGCCCCCACAAACACCAAAGAGGTACATGCAAGTGAAAACTGGTGTTCCATGTAAGTCACATAGAGGGGTCCCCCGGCTCCTTTTATACCTTTGCCTGTATTGCATGAGTTTGCTCACACACACACACACCAGCCACTGTAGCATAACAGGCATGTTAGTTCAGCCATGTCACTGTTGATGCGAACTTCCAGTTGATGACAAAGATGAATTCTTTCAGGTCAGTTTATTCTACAAAAAAAAAGGTACATAAAAGAGAGATGGAACTAATTTGACTACATCACCTTTGCTGTCAGTGAAAAGTAACCTGTCTGTACCATTCCTGGTTCAGTCGACATGTAGCAACACATTACTCAGTTCACTCGTTCACATGTCAAAAATTTTTAATGTCCTTCAGAGGGATTTTCTTATCTGCAAACCAAGAATGTGCTTCAGCTCGAAGGTGTTTGCACTCTAGTGTCTGCAGATAATGTTAAAGGTTGAGCCCTGTCATTCAGGAAATGTTTTTGTTTTCCTCAGATTCCTTTTATTAAAGACTGTGGTGAAGATGAACTTTGTATCTGTGATCTTGTTCTGAATGTTCAGCAGAAGGCAGATGATGGGTAAGAGCTGAATTGGTGGAACTCTTGGGGTCCAGTGTTTTCACCAGTTGGTTTGTCTGTAGGCTTTGGATGAATTTCTAGAGGAAAATGCCTTTCTAGTTCAACATCTACTTAGAAACAGCACGGATAAAAAAAGCAATGGCATTTTTATCTAAATTTAATCAAGGGAAAAGAGGTAAGATAGGAACACAAACACAGAAGTAGGACTCTTGTCAGCTTAGACCAACCCAAGTTTTTGTACCTTAGAGATGAGGACATAGTGAGTATTTGGAGAAATTGTGTCTGACTGGCTGCTGTTGGGAAGAGGAGCACACTGGGAGAGCAGCAGCAGCTGCAGCAGCTGCCTTCATCCCTCCTGCAGGGAGCAGTGAGGATCCTGCAGTTGCTGTGCCAGTGGGGAGCTGTGGTCAGCTATTCGGGCAGCACATACTCCATGTCAGATACATCTTACACGTACAGCACACAGAGACAGGGCTGCCCATGTCCGCTCTGTCCACCTTCCCACCAGGGTAGACCCCTTGAAATTTCGGCAAAGTCACTTTGACAACACATAAGCAAAGTCCTGCACTTTCAGAAGAAAGTAATTCTATCTGGTTTTAGGAAACACCATCACAGAATTTCTTAGGCCAAGGGGTTTAGAAAGCAGAGTGTTTAAGTGTGTAGAATGTAGGAAATGTCTTGCTGTGCTTGTTATTTGTTGTTGGCTACAGGCAACACATTTTCCTGATCCACAGCTGTTCTAGTACCTCTAGTTACAACAATGGACTTTATTTTCCAACAGCAAACAACAGTTTATTGTCAGCAGCAAAAACAGAAGACTAACATTCAATGTGAAACTGAGAAATAAAAAGGAAAATGCGTATAACACCAGAATCCAGGCTACATTTTCAGACAACTTGTTTTTTGCTTCATCGTCTTTACCGGTGCGTGATACTCAATCTCACTGTTTCTGTTATTGCCCCTGATTTTTGAGGTTCTCAGAGAAATTTTTTTTCTTTCTAACAGTACCTATTCCAGAAAAGAATGTGTGTACAAAACTCTCTCCCAATTTGTTTTCTTGGATACCAGAATTATTCCCCCGGAATATCAGTTTATTTAGGTCAAGGCAAGATACTTCCAACTCAGCATAAAAGTTGGCAACTTGTCGAGTTTGACCTCACCTCAGACATCTTTTCCTCACTTTAGGCCTTGGCATCCACATCTTCTCCTTAACTCTCAGCAACATGCCTGAAGCAGTTGCTGTGCCACAGGGAATTTGTATTTGACAAATCAGACATGCAGCATGGATGATGAATCCTTAAAGCACAGACTTTGGATCTAGAAATAGTGTTACTGCCAAGGCCATGTGTTCCAGCTAGACAGTTAATCAGATTGACATGATTGCTATACCAGAAGCTCTTCTTCCAAAAAATTTTGTCTTAGAGAAGGGAAAGAGAGGAATTACGCATACTATTTTGGGGAATGCAGTGCACCTATAATTTAAATTGTTGCTCCCAATTCATGAAGGAGGAAATGTAGACTTTAGTGCTTGGCTTATATGGTCAGGCTACTACTGGAGAGGTGCGTGATAATTCTGGGGGTGAAATCCAGAGCAATCCCTATACTGAAGGGAGAGGAAGGGTAGCATTCATTCCTGCCCAAGAGCAGTATTATTCTGAACAATGAATTGGCAAAAGTATTGCACACAGCGCTGGGGGTGCCCCTCTACCTCCCCATCCTGTTGCGCAGCAAAATTGCTCATTTCACTCCTGCCAAAAGACCACACTGGAGCTAGAATCTTCTTTCGCTTTAAAAGCCCTTTTGCTTAGAAGCACTTCAGCCTGCAAGTGAAGTTTGGACCAAAAATGTGCCTGCTTCAAAGCAGGAAGAAAAACATAAGCTGAATATGTATGGGTCATTTTGGGGGTTTTGTTTTGAGGGGGTTTTGTAGCACAATTCATGAATGGTAAATGTCTACTAGGAATGTTTTGTACAAAAGACAGTACTTTTTAAGAAATTCTTCTCCAAGGGTTGGTAACTGGCTCTGGCCTGCGAATTTGTCTTTGAATCAAGGATGATGACAAGCCAAATGTTCTGCAGAGTCGTAAACATTTACTACTCAAACAAACTATTATGTATTGCAGATTTTCCTACAGAAAGTTTGATTTCTGTAGGAATTCCCCTTTGCGCACTAAATTCTACAGTGAAAGTACTTAACGAGCTCTAAGATTGTGTAAATATGTCTGCAAAAGTTCTGCAAAAATTCTGTAAAAAAGGACCGTAGAAGTTAGTGCTGGAGCTGATCTGTGCTCTCTGGCCTGTATTCCTTCTTCCAAGCCCAGCACAAAGTTCTAATCAGAGGATTAAAGCTCACAAGAAATTGTGTGGGAATGGTCCTTGTCCCACCTTTCTCACGACTTCCTCCTGGCCCTGCCTATGCCCCACCCATCTGCTGCATCTCTAGAAATTACTGCCATAACACCTATTTTCACCACTCCTTAGTATAATACATATGCTGTTGAAGGTACACATCTCTCTACTTTATCAAAACCTGGTATTAAGATGGCATTTCTGTCTGTTTTCTCTACAGAGTGATGGGACTGAAGTCTCATGTCAAACAGGAACAGCACAAAGTACAGTCATTTGCCAAATAAGCTATCCTGTTTTCAGAACAGGACAACAGGTACAGCTAGCATGTTTAAATAACCTTGAATTATATCCAAAACCTTTTCTGCTGTTGTTTTTCCCTAACTCTGCATTTATTGCTGATAAGGGTTTCTTAAATTTGACAACAGAGGCATTAAAAAAAGCAAACTAGGGGTTAAAATTTTTGACTCCTTTCCAGATTAGAGGAAAAAAAGCCTCTCATTTGTCACAACTCACAGCTTCCAAATGCTGCTGCAGTTATGTAACTTTTGAAGAGTGAAGGCTGGGGGCAGAGAAGTATAGAGCATCATGTGCAGGCTCCTAAGAACTGAGCAAAATTCCCATCAAATCCCTCCTGCAGTGTGAACCTGGGATAACTCCCTCACCTGCTCTGTGAATCTCATCTCTCCAAGAAAGCAGTATTGTTTTGAGAGGAAATGGGAACTCCACACAGCCCTAAGATGAATTATATATATATTTTTTTTTCATCTATACCATAAGCCTCAGGATATCTCTTATTCCTCAAGGGCAGAGCAGAAACAGGGTTCTAGCCTCTAACATAATCAACTAGAGCAATAAGAACCTTGCTAGAAAGAATAAGAACATGATGTTCTGTGGTGGGACATGCAGAATAATAAAAAAAATTATATATAAAAAGTTCAGTTTGTTCTGAATTTTAATGGAGTTGCTCAAAGTGGACCTGCTGGAACAAATGGAGGAAAACAGTGAGTACAAAGCCTGTGCCAATTCTAGAGTTTAAAAGCAACGAACTGTGAACAACTTTTGTTGCACCTTGTAGCTAGTTATACACAATTTTAAAATGCAAATAACTCGTGTTTATGTAAGAATGCCAACTTGTAGGGGAAGGCAAGAACAAATCAATTCTAAGTATTAAGAAATTACTGAAGTATTACGCAGAAATCTGTAGAGAATTCAGATACAGAAGGCAGTTCTAGATCGTTGCACGCATTAAGAATTATGTCTGTTGGGAAGTCCTTTGGATGTTGTACCAACTCATTTACTTTGTGTTCCTTGTCTCTTCCATAGGTATCCTTTGATATTAGTTTTGATTTTAACCTTAAAAATCTTCAGAATGTGGCAGTCCTAAGTTTTCATGCATTGAGGTAAAGTACATAATGATATGAAAGCAAGTTAGGTATTAATAGCTTTCTTGTATAAAACAGTGTTATAACACCTGACTCAAATGTGTTTTGATGAACAGTGAAAGTAAGGAACAGCAAGACTCGGACAACCAGGTCACCTTATCAATTCCTTTGCGATATGATGCAGAAATTCACTTCACAAGGTATGCTGAATAATGTAAACAGACACTCATTTTGCCAAGGTGCTTGAAGTAACTGTCTTGAAAGGCCACTAAAAATATAGGGAAGCTTTGCTTTTGGTTTGGAAGTCATAAGAAATTCTTTTTTCACCAGCAGTTACAGATTTGTCCGTCCATCCAACAACCTTACATGTAAAAAATCATGAAAGTTGTGGACCCGTGTTTACCACTGAACAGTTGTTACAGATGCTCCTGTGAACAGAAGTGATATAAAGGCCAAACAGTGCATGTGGTTTTGATAACATAAATAGTATATACTGTATAATATCATTGGGCTCCTTGGCTCAAATGTAATTACATGGGATCAAATCTGAAATTAAAGTGATCAAAACTAAACAAAAGAACATCAAAAGGAAAAATATGCCCCACCCAAACTCTCAGCAAAGGACAGAAAGAAAAAAAGAAAAAAAATTACGGATGCATCTGCTGAACCAGGAGCAAGAATATAAGCTTTTTAGCAGTTTGAGATAATGATTTGTACTAAAACCTGGTGTGCACATGGCAGATTCCCCCCTTGCTACAGCTGCATGAGCACTGGGAACAGACACCCTGCTTTCCTATGCAGCCATCCAGATTCTGACTCAAACCTACCCCTCCCTGCCTGGTGCCAGCCCTTTCTTCTCCACGTAGAAGGCAAGTCAGGGTTATTGCAAGAAGGATCCTTTACCCTGGGAAGGGTGGTTTGCAAGGAGAGGCAGCTGAGCAGGCAGGGGGAGAGAGACCAATAAAAAGCCTTCTAAGACCGATCTTTATATAGTGTTCTTGAAACTTCCTATCTTGAGCCCTGGGAACCCTTGGTGATTGGGGATGCACTCAAACAGAAATTAGTCTGTTACTGTTCCAAACATAGATTATTTCAGTTACAATTTAACTTAGATTACAACTGAAATAGAAATAAATTGGTTTCACTCTCTGATCGAGGTGGGATATTTTAATTTTCATCAAAGAAAATATTTATTTATCTTTCCCAAGTACTGAATTTCAAGGATAAACATGTAATTACACTTAATGCACTTGGTCACAAATTCTTGGTGAAAAAATGCTTTTGCATCCCAAAGTTTTCAAAAACTAGTAAATATAAAGTGATATAAACAGTAGTTATTCAGAGAATAACAGAAATTTGAAAAAGAGGGAGCTGCTTCAAAATGGGCATCAACAATGGATCCAGGAAATTAATATTCAGAGATGACCATAGCTACAAGAACTGTTGGCTGCTGTGTAGGATGAGCTAGAATAGGGACCACAGTACAGAAGATTTAGTGTTACGACCTTCTTTGCAGAAGCAGTTTCAGAATACTGGCGGCCCTGCATCATGAGTAGGTGCAACAGTGCTGGAGTCATGCAGAATTTTTGAGATTATTTTAAGTGCAGAGAGGCATTTGAGTCAGTGGTGCAAGTTCTTTCAGCTCCCTGAGAAAGTTGCCTGAGACCTTGTCAGAAGCAGCAGAGACTGCAGGAGCATCTGTATAGAGGGCTAGCTTCTTAGGAGATTCAGATGGTGCAAACTGGAATCAGCAGGTTTAATTAGCTGAGAAATATGAACTGAAATGAAATGCTTCAGCAGAAGCGAGGAATGGAGTCTATCAAAGTAATTCAAGGAAAAACAGGGGTTTCAATTCAGCTACATCTCCTGAATGTGAGAAAATGCAATTTCATATGTAAGTCAAGGAATGAAGGAATACCTCCTGCCAGAATATGATTCGTTATTCTTGGAGATAATCAATTTTAAAGAACTAAATGAAATACATATTAAGCCGTGCCATAACTTGGCTTAGGAAGTATTTACCTGGAACTAGTTCCTTTTTGAGGCAGGTAATACAGCCAAGAAGCAATCCCTTAAAATACAACGGTTGAGAAAAAAGTATTGTTTTGCTGAAGTGAAGCCTTTCTAGGGATAATGTCCCCAGTTTCTAGGAGAAGATGTAGCAATATGTCTTACCAGAGACTTTTGAAAGGGCAAGGAAGCTGATACTCTGCATCTTGAAAGGACTGAAGTCTGCAGCAGTAAGGAAGCAGAAAATACGTCATGTGTGTTTTCCTTGGAGTCCTTGTGAGGGAAGCCCTTCAAGGAAAGGGCCCATGGAAGAAAGTATGGAGGATCAAAAAGGATGCACAGTGCAGTATGGAGGACCACAACTGATCAGGAAGCACATCTGTGAGACTGCACACACGTTAATTTGCAATTGTATGCACAGGTGTTACCCAGATTAAACAGAGTGGTAAAGAGGATAGATTCCTTGTGTAACAGGAAGAGCTGATGTAGGAGTTGTAATAGCCCCTATTTCTTGTTAACTCGCTTACCAGCTTGCTTTTTGACTGCTCAAATTAGCCTTCTAATGAAAGCTAGTGATGAAGAGCAGATACAGTTCTGGGATGGTTTAGCAGAGGAGCTGCTCACAGGTAGCAGGCAGTGGGTGTGATGCACAGGGATGTTTTCCTTGCCTTTGAGCATGGTTCCGACTGACTGAGCTCCTTGAGCCCCCACAGGTCCTTGCACCATGTCCTTCCATCACACACCTGTCATTCCATGCTGCGGTGGGCTGAAACCACCCTTACATCACTTTGCAAATTCTGGATTTTAAACCCAATAATTACTCAAGAAAATGACCCAAAGAGGACTGAGGGCTATGTGATATGTACCATGTACACAAGCAGTGTGATGCCTGGGTTTCCACACACAGCCAGTTACAGATGTACCAAAGGAGACAGCCAGGGAGGCCCTTTCTGAAGAAGAAGATGACTGCAAGGCTGAACATTGCAGTTTGTTCCCAGGAAAGGAGTTTGCAGTATGGCCCTGAAACAATGCAGGGTCTAGAAGCCTAAGAGAGCCTGTATCCTGTGCAACTCTCTTGTCTTAATTTCACATGTTTGTTCCAGCTCTGGGCTTCAGTACACCATTTTCTTAACCAACTTTGTAAAATTCAAACAGCAGTCTAAGTGACTGACTTTTTCTGTCTGTACTTCTGACCTGTTTCACAAAGGCATATCCAGTAACGTATGTTTTCAAAGCAGCTGCCAAACTGAAATGTATTGTTTTATGGTTGTTAACTAGGCTTGCCAACATCAACTTTTATGAAGTATACTCTGGTCATAACATTCCTTCCACTGTGAATAATTTTGAAGATATTGGCCCCACGTTCAACTTCTCAGTTAAGGTTAGTAAATGTGTTTTGTTCTGGTTCAAGAAGCTGCCTTAGGTCCCTCTGTAGCCTGCTCCCAAAACCTAGTTAAAAAAACCACTCCTGCTTTCATTGTCTGATTTTGAGGCTTTTGAATAGGTCAAGTAAGAAAAAAATTTGCAAATAGCGTAAGTGCTTAGAGTCTTCATAAGGTTAAGGATGACATTTGCACAAGTAGAATGGGAGAGGGATTGGTCCTGCACTGTTTACATATTTAGAAGATGGTTAATGCTTAACCTTAGGCCAACTAAGACTGTTTTTTCACAGAGTCTCCTGACAACTTGATAAAGAAAAACAAGTCTTTGCAGGCTTGGACTTTGAAACTTGAAGTTTGGCAAGGGTTAAGGGCTCAAACCTGATGCAAGAACTAGCCAAATCACAGTGCTTATTACATAACACAGAAAAAACTTAGATCCAAATATGCGACGTGGAAGAAACTTAAATTATGTTCCATTTCCATTCCTATAACTGCTACTCCAAAGGACTAAACAGCCATATTGGCCGTGGCAGAATATTTGCTTTTCAAAACCTATTTCATGCAGTTATTATAAGCTTTGCTAAGAAAACAGACAGGAACCTGGAGCTATACAGTATACTTTCTGCTTTACTATTCACAAAATTATTACCCCAGTATCTTAGTAAAAAAATATTGATGTAAAAGGAGTCCAGTTCTTCCATACTCATCCATTATTTCTAAATTTCTTGCTATATAAAATAATTTATGCATAGCTACCTGAATTAACTCTTGAATTATTTGCTTTGCAGGTAACAACAGGAAGTATTCCAGTAAAGATGGCATCTGTAACAATCAATCTTCCAGAACTGACCAGCAAAGACAACCCACTGATGTACCTAACTGCAGTCACCACAGATGAGGTATAGAACTGAACTGTGTTTCAAGGGTTTAGCAGTACTGTAAACATCAATTACCTCCCCAACATTATGGCTTAGTTTAAGAGAATCCATGCCCTTTCTCCTTGTCCCTTCCTCATAAAGGGGGACCACAATGCCCACAGTACACTAGCCTATTACTTGGCAGATGTGGAGTGTCTGCATCTCCTCATTCAGGTCTTTCTCCAAGTTCCTGGTAAAGTTATCATAAAAATGAAATTTTTAGGTGAGGAAAGACCCTTCAGGTCAACCTAGGGATAAAAAAACAAGTGTCATAAGAATTATTTACTTCTGATCAAAACCACATACTCTTAGTTTCCTAACAAATTCAGTGTTCCCAATCTAGCCTTTAACAGCTACCATCTAATCCCAGAAATACACATTATTATGATAACTATAAACTCCCCAGTATCATGTCATCCAGTCTCATTCCTGCCATCTTTCCTAGGCCAGAGGTGTTACTTGTGATGCTCAGATAAATCCACTGCAAATAGGGAAAAGACCTTATTCTCCATCTTTCACGAAAGAGAACTTCAGAGCTTCCAAAGAACTGGTGAGTAAAACTCAGGGCTGCAGTAAGCAGAACCTTCTGAGCTGAGGGAAGTAGAGCTGACCTTCTGAGCCCATTGCTGTACTTGTGAGGAAAGCTGTGATGGGGTGGCATTCCTCATTTACAGCGCAGGAGCTCAGCCTACGGATGTTCTCACAGATACTGCAACTGCTTTAGCAAAGCCTGCAAGCACTTAATTTGTATGCACAGAACGGCAAAGGCAAGGGCAAAAATTCTGGATGTTGAAAGAACATTTTTGTAAAGTGTATTTTTAATGCATGCTGTTGCCTCTCCTTGCTGTTTCCCCTGGAAGAACTGTAAGAATGTGAAGTGCAGTACCATCACATGCAAACTGGAAGACATTACGCTGAAGGGAGAGTATTTTGTGAACGTGTCCACCCGAATCTGGAACGGAACCTTTGCTGCTGTGAGTATCAGCTGCCTCTTTATGGAGAATCAAGTATTTTCAAATTCCTGATATTTTTCAAAGTTCATTAAAGAGACCTTACAATCTAGAAACATCTTCCTCTACTTCACATTGGTTTGTGTGTTTTTCCAGATTGAAAACTTGAACCTAAAAGTAGTGAGGCTGCATAATGGAGCTGATAAAACTTCAGTCCAGCACAGAATCTAAGAAAATGCTGTGATAATGAAACCTTCACAGCTGAAAAAAACATTTCCTACATCTGTTATATTCATTCTAGGGGAACTACAGTTTCCACAAAACTCATCATAGGACAGCAGAGCACAGTATCATCATAGCCTGTAAAATAATCATGCTTTTAGCTTTTGAACATCACGGCCTACATAGTGATCATTTTAAATCACATCAAAATATCAAAACCCTATTAGTGCTGCCAGTTTTATTTGATATAGAAACTGTGGAAAACGTCTTTAATTGATTTTTTGTTTTTATTAGAGTAGGTGTCAAAGAAACAGTCCTCGCTAAGAGACCTACAGGATGTTTAAAATATCCATCAATAATATCTTGGCCTATTTTAAATCACCATGTGTCCTCCAGGATATAATTCTTCATGAGTTACCAGACTTTTGAAGTTAGACCGTGTTTGCTTCTTAGCTAGGCAACCAACCAAACGGTCTTGGAGCCCTGGGTTTGCCTAAAGCGTCAGGAACATGACGCAGTCTCCTTAGCGTGTCTGGCGAGTCTTGTGGCAGGTATTGACATTTAACAGCAGGGCTGTTGTCAGCTTTAGCATTCATCTCTTAAAAGGAAAAGGTCAGGTTGATATTGTAAAATGTGTTATGGAAGTGTGTGACAAAAAGCATCTGTCTGTCTTTAGAGTTTGTATTTTTCTAATCAGCTGGGTCAAGACCATTTGTTACTCCTGTTAGGTACGCAGAAGGTGGAGACCTGAACAAAAGGTTACTACCCTCACAAAAAGTGAGTGGGAATGGTTTGTTTACCGCTGGCTGATGGGAAGGAAAAATCACGTCACAGTTCTCGCGTCACCCATTTTGTAATTTTCTGTATGATTGTCAAAATTCATTGCAAATAATTTTGCAAGTACTCACTCAGTCTGCACATCATCGGCCTTTTTATTTAGTGGCAATCAGCCATTGTCCAAGAAGGGGATAGCAGGGTTGCCAGTACCTGCTAAGCAAAGAAAAGTTGTGTTTAGGAATTGAGGTGCTTTGAATGTGCCTAGATGTGCTTCTAAACTTTTAGGTGTACAGGACACACCACTTGGGCAGATGGCCACAGTGCAGGGATGCAGTAACTTACACTGCAGAGACAGTTTGGTGTGTGTTGGCTGCTACAGACCCATGGCTGCCCATGAGTCCTGTGTCAGGCCTATGGTACCTGGCCCTGCCACAGAGGAATGGCTGAGGAGGCAAAATGACAGAGCAGGCATTGCCTTTGGTTCAGATGGAGAGTGTTCCTGTGCTCCCATGAACCTGAGGCCATTCCTCGTGGTGCTGTAGAAGAGCAGTAGTGAACTATCCGTTTCTACGCAGCCATGCACCTCTCCTCCAGTACATCCACAGAGGGAAGTGGGATCTGGCACGAGGACCTTTTTCAAACAGGAATTGGCTTAAGATTTTTGTCATCTTCTCTGTTTAAGCTGAGAGAGCTGTGTCAGAATTTGAGATGTGGAGAGAAACCCATAGTGAAAGGAAAAAATAAATGGGGAAAAACAGAAGCATTGGATAGAGGTGAGGGTGGGGAGAAGTAAAAGAACATCCAGTTTCCATTTCTTTCAAAGGCCAGAGATATATTCCCATCTGTCTTTTGTTGCTGTGTCTCCTTTTCTCACTGTTATTTTCCCCCATCTCTTCCCTGCTAGCAGCAGTAACAGCTTTGAAATAATTACAAAAAGGGTTATGTAAATAATTCCTTCTGTTTTGCTTGAATTATACATTAAAGAACAAGAAAAAACAGTTTCCCAGTGTCATTGCTAAGTGGATTACTGATATATTGTTACTTTGATTAACCTGTTAGCTGGGGAAAAAATTAAAAATAATTTTAATTTTCTTAATACTATGATTTTCTCTTCTGGTTGCGAAGTCTTCATTTTAAGGCAAGAGAATCATTTTAGGATACCTACATTTTAATGGAGTTGCCATATAACAAAGCTTTACACTTGTTTCAATCTTCTCTTTCAGGTAACTTTCCAGACATTACAACTCTCTGCAGAAGCAAAAATTGAAACACATAACCCTGAGTTATTTATAATTGGAGAGAATACCCTAACAGTAAGTGATAGATAAGTTTATTTTTTCAACTTCTCTATCTTTGACTGTATTAGAGTGATAGTATTTAACTTTCAGTGTCCTTTAGGAGTACATAGCAATTTGATTATGTTGAACTAATGTATCCTTCTGACTATATACGGCTCCCTTAAGTTATTAAAATGTTTTCATTTCAGCCCACTGCTATATAAACCAGACATAGTTAAAACCTGCAGGTCTCAAATAAATTGTAGATCTATGAGAAAAAGTCAGCTAGAAACTTCTGAAATTCAGATAGCTTCCTGGTCATGAAAAGACCAAAATTTGGACTTCTTTCTGAAATGGAATTAATTCTTATAGATAAATGAGCTCTGGGAAACACATTCACAAATCTGATTTATAGTCTTACTTACTTCTAAAAGTATATATGGTTTGATGTTTCTACACAAATGTTTGGCAAAGTCTCCAGAAAATAATTTTATTTGTAAAGGAATGTGGAATATTTTTAGCATTTGGAATAGCTGTCATATGGACAATGTGGACGCAGCTAATCTCAAAAGAAGTCTCCGAACCACTGCTTTATTAGTACAGAATTCTTCTTCCAAATCTTCCATCTGCTATATACAAACATAAAAACCACTCGAAGAATAAAGTAGCACTGTGGTACTGTTGTAATAAAAGGGGATACCTTATTCTCTTAGTCTGTCTTGAGAGGAACGCCCTTCCATTTCCAGTACTAACTTCAGATTTATTTTTACAGGACTTAATACCCTGTTTTATCCATAAAATAACCAAGCCCATGAAAGACCAAAATGCAAATTAGTAAATGAGTCAAATATCTGTAAGAATGTGCAGCATAGCCCATTCACAGGCAATGGAGAAGTCAACTAAATATATACAAAAGCAGTTATAGATTGATCTGTCTCTCTGTGTGATAAGACCATCATCCAATACCATTTTTAGGCATTGGTTTCTCATGGATCACTCTATTTCTTGTGAAGAACCTCTAAATAAACCGTTCTGTAATCAGGAAAACCTCCAGTGCCTGAAGAACAAAGTTTTGCAGAAAAATTACATGTCAGTGTTTGAAGTGTTCTGAGTGCTTCAGTTTGGCATGGTATTATTTCTAGTAGGAGCTGAAACTCATTACTATACAATGCAAATATTCCAGGTAATTGCACAGGCTTTTTAGGTAACTCATAAACCATGTATTAATAGGTATTTTTCCACATTTGAAGCATGGTATTGCCAAATCTTCATTACCAGAAGTTCTGTTGGCAATTTCAACAGAACTAGAATTCAATTACTCAAATGATAGTTGACAAGTAAAAGTTAATTCCTCCCCCAGCCATTGACGTATGTGCAGCTGGGACTTTTACACCTTTGAAGCAGTAGCTGAACAGACCCTGAAAGTTATCCACAGGGTTCCTAAGAAACACGGTGGCTGTTGGTGACTTCCAGCCTGATCTTCACTCAATGGCTTACTGCCCTGTGAGAAGCCTTGGTAAATGTGCCAGGCTGTAGAGGTACATTCCCCCTACAGCAGACAGTTTGACACTTGGGGCCAGTACTCAGAACTGCACTTACTTCTTGTCAGGCCAACAGGGATACCCAGTCTGCCCTTCACGCTTCCTTGGGAACAGGACAGTGGAGAGGCAAATGAAGCTAATTTCCCTACTTACCCTGTTAATTTAGATGGATGTGATAGGATTCATCCAATTTAATATCTGCATTAGTCATCCATATTCTATAAACCCCAGTCCCTGGAAAGAACAGGTATTTCTGAAATGCAGTTCACCTCATCCTAAAGATGATCCTGAAAATAACTAGGGTGAATTAGGCCCTTAAAAACCCTATTCTCCTTTGGAAGTCAAGGAACCATGTTGTAGATATAACACTAGATGAGGTGAATCCCAGTCTCATGGTGTCTTATTGACTACAGTTTCATTTCAGGAAAGATAATTTGTTCTTAGGTATCAATTTTCCTTTCCAACAGTGCCACTTCACTGTTTAATGGAGAAAGCACTACTAGGCAAACTGCATATATGAAATAGGCTCTCCACATTGGATGAACTGGGTTGTTGTTTAGCCAAATGAATGAATATTACCTTGCGATGCTATGTGGGGAAGCTGCTTAGGTATTTTTACGTAAAAGCTTTCAGATTTTTTCCAAGTTGGAAAGGACTGCCAGCTGGAGGGCAGAATGTTAACCTGGTAGAATCATCATTATGGCCATTCAGTTAGAAAATATACAAAGCCATCCTGCCTTGGTGAAATGAATACACGTAACCACACCTAGCACAACACTGGCGCCTTCCAACTGAAATGACTTAAATCACTGAAATGTCAGTGCAGTGCAAGTTTCCCAGAAAGCTTAGGATTAAATTACTCCAGACAAATGCACCGAACAAGCAACCCTGAGAAAGTAAACCAGTGTGACTTGTTTTATCATGTTTCAGGAAGGGAAAAAACTTTCGGCTAACTGCATGTTGTTCCAAGATTAAATCCAAAAATTTGACAGTTCATAAATATTACAGCGATGTCTCCCTGAGAAACTCTGTTATATGTAATTATATATTTGGTTATACCTAAGCCAACTAGATAGGGTATCACCTGAAAACTAACTTCCAGACACGGTATGCTCTTCTGGGAGCTCTCTGGTATTGCCTGTGGTTCGGGAAATATAGGTGTACTAGAGGTGCTCTTGTTGGACCCATATATCTTGCAGCAAATTCATGCAGTTGACCCCAGAGAACAGTGATCACCATGAGAAGATCTGTCAAGTCGTTAGTGGTTTCACAGAAGGTAGGAACAGCAGGCAAAGGAGACAGAGGTACCTGCCCAGCAGGAGGGTTGGAATTTCAGCAGATGCCATGGTGTCTGGCCTCAGTGATTAGTACTGCCTCCTACAGCTGCCCAACACAGATAATGGGCTCTAACAATGCTTGGTGGAAAGTAGTTCTTCTCCAGCAGTCTGATTTTGGGGCTGTACACCAGGCTATTTCCCCCCTT
This sequence comes from Falcunculus frontatus, assembly GCA_013398115.1. NCBI lineage: Eukaryota > Metazoa > Chordata > Aves > Passeriformes > Falcunculus > Falcunculus frontatus. The sequence continues at coordinate 182,149 of VZRV01001945.1, forward strand.
CATGTAAACATGACTGGTTTACAGTGATGGTATGTGGGGCCTCTGAAAGGCCTCCTGTTAATGGAGAGGCAGCTGGCAGGAGAGATTGGTTCTCTGCCTGTTGTGCATGGCCACCAAGAATGATGAGGGCCCCTAGTCCTTAGCTGGCACTGCTGTGTGCCACGGCGGTGCAACCAGGCACCCATGGACACCAGGAAAAGGGCTGTAATGGCTTGGTGTGCTCCAGTCATTGATCCTGCAATGTGTGCAGTCCAGACATGCTTGACCTTTGGTTTACAAATCCTTCCTTACCTGCAGTTAACATTAACCCCTAAGACACAGTCTCTCTGCTTTCAGATCCCAGTTACAATAATCAAGCCGGATGAGAAAGCTGAGGTACCAGTAGGTGTTGTGATTGGCAGTATATTGGCTGGACTCCTGTTGCTGTTGGTACTGGTTGCTGTTTTGTGGAAAGTAAGTAGGTATTTATACTCTTAAAACCAGAAAGAAGTAAATACATTTGGGTTATTTTCTTTGGAATCTCTCTTCTCCAGTATGAAACAAAACCACATCTGCAGTATGGTGGTATGAATAATATTGCACTGGCATTACACCCTTGATGTATTTTAGAAGGGTTTATGAAATGGGTCCTCATAGAAACTGGCAACATGAAAATGATAAATGAGTTGCCAGTCATTTGAAACAGGGGCTGTGGCAGTTACTCTTTTCCTTTTGACACTGTCTGCCTCCTTCCATAATACCCCAGCTGGACTCTGAACACCCACACTATTCCCAATGGACAAAGGTGGGGATTACAAACAAGGTGGGAGAGGATATACATTGAACAGACCACAAAAGAACAGAGAAGGAGCAAGGGCAAAAAGTAAATTACAAAGGTTGCATAGAAAAAGGGGAAAGTTTCTCTGTGTGCCAGGGCATTGGTGGCACACCAAGGCATCATGGAAATGTCTGTATCTTGGCAGGGAGAAAACTGGCTAATCAGCACTGCTGCTCTAGCATTTAGTTGCACCAGGAAAGAGTTTAGGGCCCATCTCCTTTTATTTTAGAGGCAGGAATTGTCTACAAATCAAACTCTACACTGTGGGCATGCACACGTGCATTTCGACCACCACAGTATTTAGCTTTGCTGAGAAATGAATTATCAATGACTGACTGCAATGTGGTGTTATTTTAATACTTCTCACAGCTTGGCTTCTTCAAGAGACAGTATGAGAAAATGACACAGGATATAGAAGATGTCGATGAAATTGCAGAACTCACAAAGGACAAAGACTGAAGATGAGCTATGTGGATAAAGAGGAGATCTGAGCCACCAACAGTAGTTGTGATCAGTCAGTTCTTCAGCTGGAGTGCCTTAAAGCTTAGTAACATTAAACATTTTTAATGGAAGTGTCTTTATAGATGAAAATATTTTACAGATTCTACTCTATTGTAAGAGTAACTGCAGGACAGTTTGGTTTTTTCAAAAATGATTTATAGTGCCTTTTCTTGTAAATTTTTGCCTTTCAAACAAACTTAACCCTTAGAACTGGCAGGTCCGGAGTATACAGTAACATACTGTGCCAGCAGCCCTTCTCTTGATCCACTGCAGAGTGAAACAGAAGAATTTATTTCAGATTATTGTGGAACAGCATCAGTCGGTAATTCAGTTGACAAGTACCATATGTGTTAAAGGACATTTTCTATTAAGTTGATGATGAATGTGTGGTGAATACTGCTTCCAGACTGGGAGAAGAAAAGTCATTTTTTCATTGACTAGCTCCATCCTTATTGTTTTAGAAAAGTAATTTCCACCAGCAAACCTTTGCTTTAACTAATCTATAAACTGGGAACTGTGTATGAAGATGTCTGTCTGGGTGCTACAGGACAACTGGTTGAGCATAGTCTTCCAAAAGATCACCGTATTTCTTGCACTAAGGTCACAACTAAATTACTGAAGGATATTGTTTGGGGGAAATATTGCCAAATGGTATGTATAACTGTCTTCTGAATATTTTCTCCCTGAGAAGAAAAAATGAATTTCATAATCACTTACAGCATGTACTCTGCAATGTTATTACTGATTTTCATCTTGAGAAGCACTACCACTACTGTTATGCTGGCCTTTACACTCTCGGTCCCTCTGATACCAGATTGGCTTTTGACATAAATAGGAAAGACAGTCAAGATCTTGCCTTTAATTCTGTCCTGAAAGATTTTGCAAGACTAAGAGCATAGAGTGACCTAAAGGGGATAGCTGACTGAGGAATTATGCACGTTACAAAAGGGGATAGTGAAGATCTAAGCTCTGTAAAATGTTTACTGCACTTACTTCTTTAGCATCTCAGTGCCCTCCAGGAGACCAAAGTTCAGTACAACCTCCTTACCTGTCGCTTTTTTTTTTGGTCCCACCTGTTCATGTCTTGATGAAGTTAACTTAATGTTTTATACAGTGAAGTACTGTAGTGCTCTGGAATGAGCTCTAAGCACACCACTTGAGTGACTTTGTGTTAGTTACACACCTCAAGTTTATCACATGCTGTTACACTGCCTGGTTATAATGAAAGCTCAGTCTTACAAAGGCCCATGCTGTAAGACTGGTAACAGTCAGGGGAATTGGCCTTTTGGCTGCCTTTCTCTCTCATGGCTGGCAGTTTCACTTACAATTGATTGTGAGAGGAGATGTGTGTCTTTCTTATGTATGCTGCCATGCAAATGAGATTTTTTCCAACTTGAGGTGATTTACTTGAAGAGTAAAACATGCAAATGTGCCTGATTGAGAATACAAAGTCATGTTTTCTTTCCCCCAAAGCTGGATTGCAATTATTCTTAGGCACTTTCCCATTATTTTCTGAGGGACAAGGCTTGAGCACGTTTGGAAGTTTTACTCAGCCTTTTTTTAGTAGGTAATCAGTCAAAAGCCAAGCATCTCTTTGACAAATAACAGCTTCATTTGCAGCAACAGCTGCTCAGTGTAGTTTTATATGTGTTTTGAATTTATTTTGTATCTATGAAATGTTATGTTTTGGGATGTTTTGGAGTTTTTTTAATATTCTGAAAAACAATTCAGATTCTTATCTCAATTGTCAAACAAGATTCTTGCTATCAGCTGAGTCTGTGACCAAAACAATAATTTAAAAAGTGGGGGGAAAAAAAGCAATTGCATAAATCTAAAGAATAAGCTCCTGACTTGTAATTATAAACATTGAGGGCAAATGCTCTGAAAGTAAAGATAAAAAATTGTCTGCCTCAATTCTTACATAAACTTATGTAAAAAATAACCCCTACAGCTATATATGTGGGAAGCTCCTACATAATCAGGGTCATGCACTCCAGAGCAGAGGGGGAATTTCACAATACACCAGATGGTAGAATCTTCAATTTCTGGTGCTGCCTGCAAGGGCACTTCAGGCATTCACCCAGATTTCCTTCTTCCGCCTTTGGTGGGAGGTACAGGTCAATATCCAATATGCAACTTCTTTGGGGATTTATCAGTTTATCAGTCAGGTAGCAATGATTCAATTCGCTAGACTTCACTGGGTTATATTTTGACATGGACAACAGGATTCTCCTTCCCAGTCTGGACACAATACTGCTTTTCCAAAATAAAGGGGAGACATAGCAATGGGTAAGGTTTTGTATCCTAACCACTTCAAGTTACTAGTGTATTTTTCTTTTACAATTAATACTTAAATGGCTAATTCAGTTTTTATAATGGGTGAGTCTATTGCACTTTTAAGTTGGCACAGCCGCAAATAATACTGGAAATATTATGTATATTTTGTATTGTGTGCAAGGGTGGTTTTTGGTTTTTTTTTAATTTACTTTTTTAAAGCAGCATGTTTTAAATATTCTGAAATTTTGAGCTTCAGTATGTACTTCTGTTTGTGCTTCCAGCAAGAAAAGTCAGCAATTCCTTCAGAAAACACATTACATCTGATTCTGGTCTTTAAATCTAGTTGCCGATTTCCTGAAGTACTAGAATCAAGTCCAAAATCAGAGCTGGTTTCATATGAGCCTATGTATAAATTTGGGATGTACAAGAGAGTTTATAATAAAGTTGACTTCTAAAAGCTAGCATGTAAGCTCTATGGGAGCAGGGACTGTATCACTGTGGTGGCCTGTCTGAGGGCCTAACAGCATTACTACAATAAAACCCAAGACTACTGCTGAACGCAGACTCATTTATTTTTAAACAGCACCCTAAAGAGAAGCAATGCTACTGAAAGAGCACTGCATAAAATGGGGCCAAATATGACTTTGTTCCAGTAGCACACAGTGGGAAACCTAAGGGAATGACTCTGCTAGGTATACAAAGAAACTGCACTTGAAGTCTTGCAGATCACAGTCAGGAGTGTAACACTACCAGTATGCTGTACTGTAGTGTAACCCAGTCCAAATTAGTGTAAAATATTTGGAAAGCTCTAGCTGAATAGATGGTGTTAAAACATTACCATGGCCAGGCCATCCTATAAACATGGGATTATCATTGCTGGTATCTAAAATTACACCACATTCTGCCAGTCTCTGCTCTTTATCTATTTATAGAACTGGTCAGCAGTAGCGTGTCATGACTCTGGCTCTGGCTATACCCCACCATATGTGGGAAAAGCTGAATTCAACTTTTCAGCGGGAACAATGTGGTAAAGGAAGAGAGGAGGAACTTAGCTATGAATAGAAAGAGACAGGAAGACAATATTGTCAGAAATTACCGCCTGAAAATGACACGCTTTCACAGAGCTTTTTATTTCCACTTTCAACTCATCCATACTTTTAACAGTGGTACATAAATATTCAGGTAGGCTACCAGTTTTAACACTTCCATGATACAATACTAGATGAACCTAATCTTAAGGCACAAAACTGTCTTTCACCAAGTCTGTATTTAGCAGAATTAAAAGCCAGATTCCTTATATATTGACTTATGTATGTGCTGGTTTTGACTGGGGTAGAGGTACATTTCTTGACAGCAGCTGGTTTGGGGCTGTGTTTTGGATTTGTGCTGGAAACTGTTGATAACACAGGGATGTTTTACCTGTCACTAAGCAGTGCTCACAGGTTCAAGGCCTTTTCTGCTCTTCACCCCACCACACCAGCAAGGAGGCTGGGGGGGCATAGGAAGGTGGGAAGGAACAGAGCTACAACAGCTGCCCACAGCTGACCACAGGCTTTTGGAGTGTTTGGTGTTTGTCTTCCCAAGCCACTGTTACATGCAATGGAGCTCCGCTTTAACTTTCCCTATTAAACTGTCTTCATCTCAACCCATGAGATTTCTCACTTTTACTCTTTCTATTCTCTCAACCATTCCACGAGTGGCAGAGTGAGTGGCTGTGTGGGGCTGAGTTGCTGACTGGGGTTAAAGCACATCCAAAACTCATCTACAACAAAAGTTTGCAAATTAAAGAATAAAAAAAATGAAGGTATGAAAATGCATCTCAAAAGCTATAGCTAACTGCCTCAATTTTTTTATTGCCTTTCAAAGTAGTTAAGTGTATATTTTCAGTTTCAGAAAAGTTGAGTCCTATATTTTAAGTCAACCTTTCTGTTTTGAGTTAATTGGCCAATTATTTGTATGCAATCACAGGCTTTGGTATGCTCACAGTTTTAAAAATGTACCTGCTTCTTAAAATAGTAGAAATTGAACTTTTACAAAAAGAACCGCTATTAAGTTACATCAGGATGCTAATTTTTGTAACATTTGATAAGATCAAATTTCATGGTGTGTTTGTTTTTCAAAAAACAGGCCTAAGGTACTCAAAGAAACTGGTAATTTTTAGTCATCAGTCTATTCTGAACTCTCTTCAATCACCTCCACAGTACACTTAATGGTACTGAACAGCACTTAATGCTGAAGACTGTTTTTCATATCATTTTAAGAGGGAAAAGGCTGCACTGTCTGCTTTAACATACAATTTGCTAATAATTAGATTTAGCAGTTCTTTCTTTTTAATGCTTCTGAAGCAACAAATGAATGTGCTACTGTATAAAACTACAACTTACTTGGAACAGCTGTGCATAAAGTGAGCTGAGAGAAAGGCCAAAAACCTAGATGAAAGTTGAGCAACCTAAAGGCTTCATTCCTGAGTGCAACAGTGGCACTTTCATGAGCGACAGCCGAAGCAAGGGCCTGTATTTCCCAGCACGGCCAGCACCTGAGTGGGCCAAGAGCCGCTCCTCCCGCTCAGCCATCTCTCGGCTGCCATCTCCTGGGTAGGCGCCTTATAACACAACCCCCTTCCTCCCCCGCCCCGTTATTCCGTGACAATCCATCAGTTACTGTTTTCATCACACGCATCAGGATGAGCTTCTGTTGAGAACAGAGCACAATGCTCCAAATCAGGAAAGGAAACTCTTAAAATCAACCAGTGCTGGTATACGGATGTTCGGCCAGAAAACAGGGGTGGATCAGTGTATTCAAATTTTGCCAGCCAAGACTAAGACATCTTTTCAGAAGGACAAATTATCACTCTGAAGACATGCACTTCCCTTCCCCAGACAGCCCTCATCTGGCAGATCTCTACAGGAATCACATGGTGACCCTCTGGGCCTGCAGCATTCGTTTCTGGGAACATCCCTCTGTACCAGAGCCACCAACTCGACACAGCTGGTCTCATGGAGAGGTGGGATTACCCTTCGCTATCAACAAGGCAGAGGAACAGCTGGACTCATTCCAGAAAGCTGGGACTTCCTTGTAGATCGGCAGATCTGCAGCTGTCTATTGTCCCACTCAATGGACCTCACCGTAACACAGAGTAGCTCTCATCCAGCACCGCAGTTCTGCATGTGTGGACAGCAGGACATTTGCAGCCACATCTTTTCCAAACGCACAATGAGCCACGGCTGAGATTCATCCCCTGGCCTGGCAATTTGGAAACACTTCTAGGTCACTCCAGACATAGCCTTTGGCATTTATCTTAGAACACAGTAATCTGCCCTCTTATGACAACACTGCCCTAGCAGAGAGGGTAGCCCTACAGAGGGAGACAGAACACTGAGCTCAGAGCATGGACTTTTTTCAGTGAGATACATTTTACCTCTAATTAGCACACCATCCCTCCCAGAGACATTTCCATTTCGCTTTTACATGCCAGCTGAAGAACCCAAAGTTACACAAGACTGATATATCATTGTTCCAGAACAAAGCAGTACTTGCCTCATGCACAGCTAGGGACACAAAATGACATTTCATTGTTTTTACCATGGCAGCATACACACATTGTAACACTCAGCTGTGACTCAGTACAACATCTCTTCCATTCATTGTTCCTAGTCACTGTGGGGAAGTACACAATTATTCTCTCTTCTTTTCTGCATCCTCCTTCCCAGCTGCATTGCTGATGGGGAAGGTGCACTTAAGGTCACCCTGGAGAAATCTTCCAGGAGACTGTAGTGCTAGAAAGGCACTAAAGAGACACTACTGCAACTCAGGAGCTGCCCCTGATCAAGGGTTCCCAAGTAGAATTTAACTGTTATAAATACCACTGTTTTTCTGTATCAGAGCACAGCACTAGTATGCGAGCACTGCATACATTTTACTTCATTCATAAACCATCCACTGAAAGACAAGCTAAACATTTATTTTTGTGAAATTAATACACTAATAAATTGCAAGGTAACAGCAAACATGAACATGGAAAAATGAACACCAACGATGAAGACACTAATGTATTTCTTTCTCTTCTAAAGAGAAAAATAATTCTTTCAGAGAGGAAGTGATTGTGCTGAGGATTCCATACAATTCCCGGTAAAAATGACATTCAAACAGCAGAGGGCTTCTCTCCAGCCTCCAAAACAAAGGAAAACTCAGTCTTGAACTTGACCAGCTCTGCCTAGATAATAGGGCCCACATGGTTTGTAGGGTGTGTATCTGTAAGCACGCAAGGAGCAGCTGCTGTCCTGCAGAGGAAGACTGACTTCCACTGAGGAAAGTGCATCAGTAAGTTAATAAGCCCAGATTAACTACGTTTCTGCCTGAAGCTGTATTTTTCATTGCAATTTAGTTAATTCAGTACAGTAACTAAGATACAGTAACTAAGTATTAAAAATTATTAAAATCCCTGGGGGGGGGAAAGATCATCACCTACTTTCCTCATTTTACTTTGTGCAGTTAGCAGCTGTTAGCAGATTTTTGCTGCAGACACAATAAAATGGAATATACAGCTGAGGCTCCACTAGTGTGTAATATAATGATTACAGAATCAAAGACTGGTTTGGATTGGAAGGGACATTACAGATCATCTAGTTGCAACCATCCTGCTATAGGCTGGGACACCTTCCAGCAGACCAGATTACTGAGAGCTCCATCCAGTCTGGCCTTGAACACTTCCAGGGATAGGGCATCCACAGCTTCTCTGGGCAACCTGTTGCAGTGTCTCATCACCCTCACAGTAAAGAATTTCTTCCTAATATCTGCTCTAAACCTACCCTCACTGCAGCGTAAGGCCATAACCCTTATCCTAGCACTACATGCTGTTGTGAAAATTCCCCCTCCAAACTTCTTGTAAGCCCCCTTTAGGTACTGAAAGGTGATCTAAGGTCTCCCTGGAGCATTCTGCAAACTGAACAATCCCAGCTCTCAGCCTGTCTTCATAGGAGAGGTGTTCTAGTCCTCTGATCAACTTAGTTGCCCTCCTCTGGACTCATTCCAACAAATCTACATCTTTCTTGTGTTGGGGGCTCCAGAGCTAGACGCAGTACTCCAGGTGGGGTCTCCTGAGGGCACAGCAGAGGGGCAGAACCAAACCCTTTGTCCTGCTTTTGATGCAGCCCAGGACACTGCCAGCTTTCTGGGCTGCAAGTGCACACTGCCAGCTCATATTGAGCTTTTCATTCACAAACACCCTCAAATGTTTCTCCCCAGGGCTAGTCTTGATCCATTCTCCCTCCAGCCTGTACTTGTGCTTGACATTGCCCTGAGTCAGGAGTATGACCCTGGATTATAAATAACTATATACAATATAGGAACACATATATGAGCAACTAAGCAAATAATTTTGCTTTACCTTACTTCCCTTCCCTTGTTATCTACCTTGGCTACATTGATAATGATGACTAGATAAAACTGCCTCCTCTCAGCAATAGCAGAAATGCCAAACACAATGGGGCCTTGAACTCTTACTATCCAAATACTACCATGGCATAGTAGAAGAACAAATAAAATTACCTTACCCAGATAGGTAACCCATTATTTCCAGTGAAGCCCAGGCATATTATGTCAGTTCATTTAAATAGTTTTCAAAACAGCAACAAAAGAAAAACTGTATTAAAATTAAATCTTAAATGTGAATATAAATGCATATATGAATTGCAGTAAGTTCAATAAACTCCCTTTTCTTTGAAAAACTATTCCATTTGATGACTTTTAATCCTAACACATATAAAGTCCAATTACTAAAACTAATTACACTATAGTTGTGTATTTGTAATAATAGCTGGTTTGGGTTTTTTTTCCTGCAGCACCATACAATTACACAACCAAAAAGCTACCTTCAAAATTTTGTTGAGACATCACTTAGTAATTATAGGTTGGCATGTTATTGCTAATGCAAGTTTTTTGCTGGTAGAGTATTAGATTTAACTTTGAATCAATCTCTATCCATATTTTTTTAATGCAATGGACTTGTAATATCAGCTGCACAGTAAAAATATTTCTGTGAGACAGAGGTACTGGAACATAACCACTACTAAAAAGTTAATAACTCTGGGGTATAATTTGTATTTTCTTCTCTGTCTGTACTAAAGTAGTTCATCTACTTCAAGTAGCTTTCATGTTACAAGAACGTCAAAACAGCATAAAGCTTGCAAACTAAGTCTGCAGTCATATAAAATTAAACCTCTCTGAAACTTTAAGATTAAAAAAAATGCAATTGTCCTGCAGTGACCTCCCATGCAGATAGAGAACACCAGCTACCAAGGTAAAAGCATTACAACAGTATTTATCACAGAGTAGTCTAAACACCTTGCAACCAAGAATTTTAGGGAAGATTCTTTTAAAAACTTACTCCATGTTAAAATGCACAAAGAGGCAATTCCAAAGGAGAGTCAAGAACACCTAAAACCCCTAATTAATCCTCATTCATTTCACTCAGTCCAAACTAAATTATTGACATCAAAACATCTATAAGAACTGTTTAGAAACATAGAGATTTTCTGTAAAAACTCATAGGTAAATAAGCTCATTAGGAAGAGTAACACTTTATTTTTAAAAGAGTACAGTTATTTTTCTGAATTTGCCCAAAAGCATTCCTTGTTTTCTTTCCAAGAATATTCATCCTCATAAATCTCCTGTAACATAAAAAAAGAATAGGAAATATTGTGAGTCTGCTACATACAGCCACAAACCAGGCCAAATAACTCAATAGCCATCCCACTATTATTTACTGATAATAATGGGACTGCACAGCACTTGGCTGGCAAGCAGAAGAGAGAGCAGCACCCTTAGAACATATGAATTTGGCTGAACCCCGGGCTGATCCCCGCTGAATTTAAAAGGGCCCACCTACACTGAAGTCAATTGAACAAAGAGATCTAGAAGAAATGATGTAAAATCTGTAGAGTACTCAGCATTCATGCTGCCACATTAGCCTACTGTACCATCATTTTGAGAAGAGTATTTAGATGTAACAAAATGTCAATATTAAAAAAAATTACATTACTACACTAAATACACTACTATTAGATCTTAAGGACAGACTGGATTACCCAGCTGCAGTCCAGACCTAAGCAGCAAATTCTGAGTCCCTGATTATTCAGTCTGAGAGAACTTCAGTCTCCTCAAGGAGGTATCAGAAAAGTGTAGTGCAGAAAATATCACTGTTAACCACATGTCAAGTTCTGCCAGGGAGAGAAGGCAGAGATAATGCTCATTACTTGCATGCAACACTGAGGTTATACAATGAGGCTCTTCCTAGACCTGGCCTGATTTCTCCACACACTGTTGTGTGCCTATACTAGCTTTGGGACTTCTGCTCATGCCTTCATCGTGTGCTGTTGCTTAATGCTTTGTGCTTTCTCATGGCCACAGCAATGAGGGGAAAAGAGAAAGGCAAGAAATGCTCCTTTTACTTGCAAACTGCAATGCTGTCCAAAGCAAAGCTGACTCAAAGTTCTTCCACAAGCCTGTGCAGAACTTGAGTTTTGCTACTCAAAAGATGAGAGCTCAGGCCTCCTCCGCTTTGACCCCAGGATGGCTTCAAAAGAAAGAGAAGCTGGATGGTACAGGTACAGGAGAACCTTCCAGATGCTCTACCTGCCACATATGGGCCTGGCTGCATTAGAGGAAACTCACTGGTGCTGCACACTGGCAACCCATCTGGAGCAGCTGCCTGTAATGTTTCTAAGGCAGCCCAGACATCTAAGACAAGCATATGCCTAAATTTGATTGGAAACATACCTTTTTCCATATTGGGACAGATGCTTTTAAGGTATTGATGCAGTACATTACAGCTTCAAGGGATTCTGCTCTGTGTGGAGAGGAGACTGCAATAATTACACTTGCTTCAGTTATTGGAACGACACTAGGGAGAGAAGAGGAACAACAGCAGCTTTAGCTAACACTTAACATCAAGAGTACCCAAAAGTTGTAGCCATGTCACGTCAGTATTCTGGCCACATGCTCTCCTGACTCATTCATACTGAGCAAGTGTCAAACCACATCCAAAAGATTATACACTTTTTAAAAGAAAGAAAACCACAACCAAAATCAGTACCAGATGTTAGAATTCCACACTTTAGAATAAATAAACCCACCCGACATAGGCTTTTTTCTTCCATTCTTTCTTTTTTTAAAATTAAGCCTATAGAATTAAGAGGGGGAAATTGTTAACTTGTAACAATACATAGGAAACGCAATGGAAGCTGGCTTAATAATGAACAAGTTAGAACAGCCAGTTCTTATCTGAAAACCTAAGAAATCATCTCAGTTTGCATAAGAATTTGTGAAAGAAGAAATTAAGCGTCTCACACTACGCAGATTTTGCAATGAAACTCAATTTTTGATGAATTCTGATTTTAAATTCTGAAGTTTCCTACTTAGTGTGTTGTGTTACAAACTTAACAGAAGCACAAGGTTTTGTGTTTCTCTTCACAACTGTAGTATCCCCAAAATCTGCCTCCCAGTCCTCCCTCTATAGTAAGACTTCTCCAGCACAGTCCATAGGAAGAAATCTCAACTTAAATGCTTTGAGCTGCCCTCAAGACAGCCACCCTCTCTGCTGACTACAGAGGAAATCTAGGGCAACTACCCCTCAGACCTAGTATCTTATTTACCCTTTGCAATCACATCCCAAGTTTCCTCAGGATTTCTGCAAATCCTGCTAGTTTCAGCAAGAAATCTTCCCTGAACAGGGAAAGCCCAAGAGTATGTCAGACACTAGTATTCCATGTTTTGAATCTAAAGGAAAATGCTTATCCAAGACTCAAGGAACAATAGGAGGTTCTCCCACAAGCATGGCTGGCAATTACTGTGCCCCATAACCTAAGCTTTCAGACTTTTTATAGCATAAATAGACTTAAATCTGACAATAAGGACATTCTGCAGCCCCTCAACAGGAGAGAGAAGAAGAAAATAAAGTGCTGCCAACTTCAGATCTTTCAAAAATAAAGAGCAAAACAAACCAACAGCCTCCTCTTCCCTGGAGTGAAATATCTTCCCACATTCAAAACATCACTCTAGCATCAAAGAACCTGCCAGGCTAAGTGTGGACTACAGCAAACCCTACCAATAAACACATTTTTGAAAACAAAATTTTTGAAACTTAGCTTCAGAGCAGGAGCTTGATCCTGCAGCCAGCTTTGCTGCACCATGGTTTCTAAACACTCCTGCAGGTTCTGCAACTACGCAAGTACAGCCATGCATCAGACAAGGATGAATACTCCAGTGGCAGAAGAATGGGGTCTGGACATACATACCCAAGTCTATGGTGCACTGCAATATGTTTGACTGAAGGCCATTTCTGTCTAATGTCTCTGCAGATTTTCTTTATTTCAGTCTCTGCCATTGAAGTATATGCTTCATATTCTAAGTGAATCACTTTTTTTCCTTCAAAATTATTTCTTGTAGTACCTAAACAAAAGTGATTTATCAACTAAAAGCACTGAGTAAATGAATACATATTGTATCTTTATAATACCTATTATACACTTACTGCATAATAATATATACTATAATACTATGGAGTAAAACATAGAAGCTCTTGCTATGGTCAAGGTCACCACTGTGCAAATATAAACAACCTCCCCTAATCATGGCTGCATAATGAAATTATTTGAACGAGATAAATCTTTACTATAAAAGGAAGAATTTAGTTTACACATTATACAGGCCTGCAGCCCATAACGCCCAAGGCTGGGACATCTTCTGTGGTAAGTGCTAAGGCATTTGCCCATGCAATTTTTAAATGCCCAGTATTTAGGAGCCTAGCAGCACTATGGTTTAAGAACAAAGGGGTTTCATATGTGTGCCATGTACATTAAGCACAGGACAGAGCTACCAGCCTTACCTTCACCAGCCCATTGGTAGAAGAGTGCTTCACTTTCAACTAAGACCTGAGTTGCAGGACCTCGCATACAGGTGTGGACAAGTGGCTGGCATAGCCACAATATTCCATTTCCCACCTTGAACAAGTCGTATCCTGGGGGACAGGAGAACAACTCCCAAGCAGTTCTGTACTCCAGAGCTGCTCTTCTGTTCAGTCCTAGAATAGCCATACCAGCCAGAAAGCTTCTCACCACTTTAGCCCACTGCAGCTATTTAAGAGCTGCCATGGTCTTGCTCTAATAATTCAGAACTTGTTTTCTAAACATCCTGGGTTCAGACCACGAATTGATTTATTTGAGAACTACAAGTTTGGGATGTGGACAACCTAGGTCCCATTTATTAGACTATTAACATACCCAGAGACTTAGCTCACAAATATTAAACTCACCAATGAACAGAGACACTGCCCCACAGTATGGTGAAATGACCAGCTCTGACACTTCATCTACAGAGAGCTTTTCAGACTTGAGCTTGATAAAATCTTTTGGCACATCTTCGCTTTCTTCCATATCACACTAGAAAAACTGAAACCAAACAGACTGTTGTTCTTGGAGATACTAGCATCAGCCAACCGCTTTTTATCTAGTGCTGATGCCCAAATTTATGCAGAACATAGGCACTATCTATTTGCCCAAGAGACTAGACTACATGTGAAATTCACTTCTCACAGCAGTCTCACTGAGAGAATATTAACTGCAAATAACAAGCAATGACCTGGTTTTACTGCATACATATTTCTTTCTGATAGGAAAGTCTCATACAGTGAGATGAAACTATAACTAGCCCAATGCCCTAGTTTAACAGTACATTCAACCAGCACAGACCACTGTGTAGTGCTGGTAAATCTGTGGTGATATTGTCAGTCCCTCCTCCTTATCTTATCAAACCAAACAGTTATAACACAGACTTCCGATAAACGTGGATTAGAAATCTAATCCTAAACTTGAGTACGCTCTCCAGGACATTGAGGACCTTATGCTATCAGTTTGTTTCAGACACACAGGAGACACTTCTGTGGCAGGACATGTCTACCCCCTCCCTCTGCCATAGACGGCTGGTGCATATTCAAGAGAACTCAGGTGAGTCACAAGCCCAGTGTGGGCTATCTCTGGCACCAGGACTCAGACCCTCAGCTAAGAATCAACATCTTAGTCTGGAAAGCAAATGTGGGAAGAGATGAAAGAAATATTTTTGACCAAGAGACACGGTTCTTATGTCTATAAAAGCCCACACAATTATCACAGAGGCAGAAGTCTCTTATACACTCCTTTGGGAACATGAGAAGATTTCTCCCCTAAAGTCCGGATGTGGGCTTTTGAGGTTACTTTTCCGGGAATTGAGAGAAAGGACTTCTATGTGTGCTCCATCAAGAACTGGATGGTAAGAAACATTGAATCCTAAATTATACTATTTCTTTGCTAGCTGTAATTTTAATAGTACCTTTAATTCTGTATATATGTATGTATTTACTAGTATGCCCCTTTTTTGTCTTATCCCTGTGTAGTAATAGTCTGTCTTAAGTCTTATGTCAGTTAATTTTGTGTCTATAAATAAATAAATAATATAATAGACTGAATCAACCATTATTAAAGAACTTGCGAATGGGAGTGGCTTTTGGGGAGCTGGACACCTCAACAACACAACTGCCTGCTGCCAGTGGCCTGCGCAAAAGGTAAGAGCTGATTTAAACCTACATCATCCATTCATAACAACTTCTCACTTTTCTGAGTAGAAACCAGTCATCAGATCACCTAAGAATGAGAGGTATTTTGATCAGCAGCAAATGGAACAAGCTGCAATGAACAGATGGACTGGTATTTGAAAGCAGGCAAAGAAATGAAGCTATTCTAAGGACACCTCTTTAAAAGTAACAAACTAACAAAATTTCTAAGCAGCAGACAATTATTTTTTCTATATTATCTTTTCTGTTAGAAAGTGGCAGGAAATTTTTCATTATTATCTTATTAAGGCAAGCCAAGTATCAATTGGTAGGAAGAAACAACCAGGAAAGAGTAACTAGACCTAAAATCCAGATTCAAAGCAATGCCTGACCTCTCTGTCAAATGTCTTCCATTTACTGCACACATGTTAATCATTTACTGGGGCACTGGCTTATAGTTTCTGCTCAGAAGAACAACACTCTCCAGACGGAAATACAAGTTGGGTTCTCTCAAAAGAGTACTGAGGTGGAGGGAGAGAATTGCAGTCACATCTCTGGACCTAAACAAGAAAAGGTTCTTGTAACATCATACAGAATTCATTAGGTATTTCAGCACAGGATTACACTCCACAGGAAACTAGGCAATGAGTGATACCTACCTAACAGAACCTGGGCAGGTTCAGCCTCCGCTAATCGGTGGGATGATGGCAACCTCGTCTCCAGGCTGCAGGACCAGGAGCTGATCTCCAAGAAGCACGTACTCCTGCCGAACAGCAAAAACCACTTGATCCCGGATGACAGCAAGCCTGAGGGGGATTGGCAAGAGCACAAATAGGTTTCCAATGTTTGCATTTAACCATGAGATTTCATTAAACAGCAAACAGGTGCACAGTCTAGGGCAGCTGAGGTAAAAACCACTGAGACCTACAACTTTGCTTCCAAGACACTGTCAAAAGCACAACAGACACCCACTTCCTCACCCTGGATTTTCTTGTAGTGGCTAGGAAGAAACAAGATCAGTATAATTTTTAGAAATCAGGAATTGGATTTGTCATAGGCCTATGTCAGAACAAACCAATGCATACCAGACCCACTTCAGAAGCTCACAACAAAAAAAGTTGGTAACTCAAAAGGCAGCAACCATCCAATTTGGGATTAGAAGGAAATATTGTCCTGATGCAGTCTGGCTGGACTGGAGTAATTTTCTTACACACCAAGAAGCATTGTGGTATGCTGTTCATGAGATCTCATGAAGATGCAGTGGTCAAAGAGTTGCTCTTGTTGTGTGTGCTCAGACTTAATGAGGCTTTGGGTCTTTTGTACTTACAAGTCTGAAATCTGCTATTGATAACGAGTGACCACAGAACTAAGGAAGCAAATGTGATGTGTCTTCTGGCAGATCTTCTACACATTTTTTTATGTGAGATATTGCTGTGAGAGTCCATAGCTCTGGATACCATGAGACAGGGAGTCATTTCCATGCAATTACACAGCAAGTATGAGGGCCATAGCAGTAAGACACCAGAAAAAAGAATTGCATTTTACTTCAGATGGTGCAGGCATGATAACAGTTCTTGTTTGAGACTACAAAATCTGGCACAGCCAGCTCAGCTGTATTGCCTAGAAACAAGTAAGCACACCAAAAGAGTACAAGTAAAAATCATCTTATTTCCTACCAGCCAGACAGACAAAAGTAGTCAAGGCACAGGCTGAGCAAAACACAGTAGCACTGATTCAGGACAGACTGAAGGGAGGGATTGTATGAAAGCAAAGCAAGCCACTAAAGAACTGCACACAACCATGAAACTGAAGTGCCCATTAGAAGGAAGGGCTCTAATTGAAGTTCCTTGCAAGCTAATTAGTTGGGGAAAATGGGTGGAACAGAAGAGCACTGTCAAGTATGCTCAAGCTGCAATTTGAATATCCATTAGCAATACAAATAGAAGTCTGTGGTCAATGCCCTACAATTATATTGAATTTTTCCAGCAAAGCTAGGAACAGAAGCATTTTTCAAGAAGGCCGCTGTGAAGTAACTGCAAATGCAAATTGTACTGCCCCAAGTCATCATTCATAAAAGGACAAAGTTGACAAATTATGGCAAAACGACCAACGGTGCTGCTGTTGCATCTGACACAGAGGAATAGGCTGCAAAGTAAAATACACACATTCCCTACTGCTACTCCCACCCAAACACACTTTATTTCAACTCTCTGTGAGGAAAAGGCCCCTGGTCCAGCATTTTGTGAAGAGTTTCTCTCTTGGAAACAGATACCACTGTTAAATAGTTCATTTTTCTCATAGTATTGAGAGTATTTTACTAAAGAAAGGTCGTGCCTAAAAGAAGACTTTGACACCTAAGTCCAAAGTTAAGGAAATTCCAGAGCACTGAGCACTAAATCATGAGGACCACAACCTCTCTCATACCTTATGGCTTTTTTACCCCCTTCTATCCCTCCAAAATGGTGTTGCAGCTTTGTCTATCAGACTCATTCTCGACAGGACTGAGACCTTCCCTCAGCCTTAAACAGACGGGACATTTCTGTTGACACCCCTAAAGAGCACCAGTACTGTAGAGGCCCTTACAGCACACACAGTGCTTTCTCAGGACCAGACTCTTTATGAAAAGCAACCCGCAGTGGTGTGGGTCTTTTTCAAAGCACTGAAGTGGCTGAACCTATTTTCGTGTCAGGGCTGAGCGGAGAGAAGCCTGTGGGGGCTTCACTTCCCTTCCTTACCTGCCTTCCAGGTTGTGTCATAAGCTCAGACCAATGGCTTACAGTAGCTAATCGCAGAATCAATTAAGTTTGAAAAGCACTCTGAGATCATCAAGTTCAACCTATGACTGAACACCACCATGTCAACTAGACCGTGGCACTAAGCCCAGTCTTTCCTTAAAAACCTTCAGGGACAGTGACTCCACCACTTCCCTGGGCAGCCCATTCCAATGCCTAAGAACTCTTTCAATGAAGAACTTCTTCCTAATGTCTAACCTAAGAGATTGAAAACACCTGCATATTATCATTTTTTTCTCATTTATTGTCCTGGCTGTGCTTGATCCCTCCTTGAGACATCTCACCTTCTCCACAGGCTAATAACAGTACAGCTTTCAGGTTACCACACCACAGCCATCCTGGACAATGGGCCACGCGTACCTCCCAGGCACAGTTTTGGGTACACCTGCCAGACCTGGGTTTTCCTTGTGTATACATAAAGCTACAACATTTCCAGCAGCGCAAAACACAAAACACTTGGCGCAGGTTACCAAAAGAAGGTGATAATGCCACTGGTTTTCTGCTGTCGAAGTATTGCTATGCGTTCCAGCTCAATGCTAAATGCCGAATTTATATTACAAAAAAAATTATAACAAATAAAAAATTTTTTTACAAAAATCCAACCACGTTTCTTTGTGCACCTTAAGGGTAACTTGCTGGGTACCTGGGGTGGGCCTTGACGATCTCCTCCCAGAGCTGCAGAGAGGTGATCTCCCGTGGCACCGAGAGGGTCTCGCAGCGCAGCCCCGCCAGCTCCGCGCTCCTGGCGAAATACAGCACCGAGACCTGCCCGGGGAACAAACAGCGCTCAGGGACGCGGGGCCTGACCAACACACCGCTCCCAAAATACCAGCACACAACCGGAACTAGAGCGCCAGGAAAATCTTTCCCTGTCTTTTCTCGAAGCCGATCGGCTCCGCCGCATCCCTCCTGCACCGGGTGTCAGGAGAGCAGCGAAAAGGCGGAGAAGGCGGGGGGCGGTGAAAGACCGCGGATCCGCGCCCCGCTCCCGCCGCCCAGGCCGCTCCCGCTGCCCACCGAGGCCAGGGGCAGCGGCAACCCTGCCTCCCTGCCCTGCCCGGCACCGGCAGAGCCTCCGGCCGCGCCGGCCGCGGGGCCGCCGGCAGGTTGCACCTACCTGGCAG
>VZRV01001946.1:0-11959 GCA_013398115.1 Falcunculus frontatus
TTCGCTGCTTTACACAGCTCTTTCAAGTTGGCACATGGGAATGGTTCCCAATGGGGAGTCTGTCCCTGTCTATTGTATGTGATTGGGGCTGCCATAAACTCCCAGTCTCTGTTCTCTTCCCAGTTTGTGGGATCGTGGGAATCAAAAGGGGAGGCATGGGAACCGAAAGGAGAGGTGTGGTTTTGGGAGGAGCCGCCAATGGAGGGGTCAGGGGTGTGGGTAGAACCCCTGACGAGAAAGGGATTCCCCGTGTGGGTGGGGTCCGTGATATGGAAGGGATTCCTGGTGACGTGGGAGGGTCCCAGCATGGTTACACCCATCGACACAGGGGAGGGGTCCGAGGTGAGCACGCCCACCAACGCAGCAGGGAAGGGGTGCGATGACGTGTGTGGGCAAGAGTGGAGGGGGGTCCCGGGGGACCATGTGGCATGCACCATCGTGGGGGAGCGCGTGGTCAGCATCATTTTGAAAATGTGGGGTTGGGGCAGGGGCGTGAACACTTGGAACTGGGGAAGCCAACATGGCAGGGACAGGCCACGCTACTGTCGCCATTTTGTGGGTTCAGTGGGGGGGACAGGGGAGCAGAGGGGAGGGAAGGGGTGTCTTCGACCTGGGAATCCGAATTTTTTGGTATTGTAACTTCATTTTGCAATTCTGAAACCGCTTTATAAATTAAGACAGATAAAGGGAAGAATTTCTTGGCAGGTTTGTCCCCACCTTGTCTCAGAAATGCTAATCTCTCGATAAACTGATCCCAGAATGTGGGATCTTTAACTGAATCGACAGTAACGTTTCGGAAATAAAAGAAAATGCATTGCAGAAGTCGTTTTAAGAGCCTCTTAGAAAACGGTATTTTCCTTGCTTTTAGGGTATTCTTAACTTGTAGAAAGACCTCCTTCTGTGGAAGGGTAAACCCAGCACCCATCTTTCCCCAGAAGAACCTCACCCAGCCACTGAGAGAGAAAGGGCTAGTAAAAGAAAAGGTAAAAAAGGGCCCAAAAGAGCTTTTCCACATCTCACTCACAAGTTTCATCAGCTTCCCTCTGACTTCTGAAGTTACCTGCTGCACCCTCGGCTCCACCAAGCCCTCACGCCAGCCTCTACTGCTGAGTCTTTCTGGCTCTCAGCTCCTGGGTAAAGTAAAAAGTTTTGATGGCTAGTTCTCCATTTTTTCGACCGGCCCTTTCGTGCTGAAAGGGGTGTCGGTCTTCCATTTGGGTGGGTCTAATAGAACTTGGACTTCCCTCTGGGGTCTTGCAGTGCTGAAACGTGGCTCCTAGGAGGTTTTTGCTCACAAGGGACACTTCCAGGGACGTCAGCCAAGGTCCCTGTTCGGACACCAGCTAACACGGTGAATGGGGTTGATGGACTGGTGCCGCGTTTCTCCCACAGAGTCCTTCGTGGAGACACTGTGGCAGTGCTGTCAGCACCTACACGAGCACTTAGCCTCACCCTTGCTGGTGGATGCAAGCAGCCACTCACACACAGTTCTGCGCGTTATGGAGATAAAGAGGCAAGAGGGATTCTTTGCGTGCAATTCCAAGGCCGTTTATTGGGGTCCGCGTGGATCACGAACAAACCACCCCAAAGGGGAGGCAGAGACAAAGAACCTTGAACAAACCCATGCGCGCAGTTTTTATCCTGAGGGGTGCCAGGGGTGGGCAGAACATCACTAACCAATAATCTGAGGGCTAAGGGGGAAGGAAAGGTTGAATGGCATAACAGGGGCCAAGGAAGAGGGGAAGGGAAGGAGCAGGGGCCAGTGAGGGACCGAGGGAAAAATAACCTTCTGGCACAGTGGTATGGGGAGAGATCACTTTGAAACAACATGAGGGGTGTAGTGTGGACTTTACTACCGCATCAAACTAGAAGGGAATGAGAGCAGAGAAAAAGCCTTTGATGGAAGGAGTTTGCATAATGTAGGTAGACAGTCAGTAACCAAGGTGTATTTTATGACTTGTCCCGTAGTCATCCTCAATGTACAGAATTTTACAATTGTAAATCTTCTGTGCATTCTTCTACAGTCCTTGCAATGTCAATGAAAAGGATAGGTGCTTTTGAAGGTCTCCAGAAAAATACTGTTCTCTGTAAATCAAGTAGAAGGTTCAGGTCTACAGATGTTCTACAGCATTTACCTCTCCATGAGCACCTTAAGGAATTCCAGACTCCTTACTGTTGGAGAAATGCTTCACCAGAGCATTGGAAAGAAAGTACCAGAATAAGGCAGACCATGTGCCACTTCTAGAGATTTAAGACTGTATTGACACACTGATTCCAGAGATGGTGGTATTGGATGAATTCAGTTATTGTCATCCTGTTTGGTTTACTATCACTGAACCATTTCAATGCTAATGCACTCTAAATCCCTCTCATTTGCCTCTAGGAAGAAAAGGAAGAAATTGCTTAATCTGAGTTAGTGAATGCTTGAGAGGTTTTCTCATTGTCAGTTTACTTTTCCATATTCTCTGAGTCAGCATAGAAAGTTAGTTGATTTATTATGATATGTGTTATTCTGAAAAGGGAAGAGATAAAGAGAAATGTTATAAGAGGAAAAGATGGAAGACAAGAAACCTGGAGGAAAAAAGGAGAGGGAGGTGAGAGAGGCTAAGGACTTCCATAGTGAAGTGATGCCTCTCCATTTTTATATTTAATTCACTTCCTCTTGCAGTCCTTTTCTGTTTCTGTCTGGCTCTTCCAGGAATACAGTTTACTAGGCCTCCTTCACTGTTGATTAGGTGTTTTAAAAAAGAAAGCATGGATTGCTGTAGAGTTATTAATGAATTTTACCCTCACTTAGCGCTGTTTCCTCAGCATTGTCAGTTTTCAGGAGATTCAGTTCACGAAAAAAAAGGGTGTATTTTCAGAAACAAGAGTAACCCTTTTAATTTCTCAGTGGGATCCAAAAGATAAGCTTATCCCCATCATTTGACATTGGTGAAAATTTTACTGACCTCATTAGAAGTGATACTAGTGACCTCCTAACTGAAGAAATAGTCACTTAACAGTCAGAAATTTTAAGTGAAAAGTAATTATATTTCTAAATATGTTGATCCCCAAATTCTTTGAAAACTTCAAGTTTCTGAGCATCTCAGTTCAGAAAGGTTGAAATGTTTCAATCTGATGCTTAATAATAAAAAACCCCAACCCACTGTATTTCAGTATCACCTTTCTATAATGGCATGTCTAAATTTACTTGGGGTGTGGTGTCTTGTTTCTGCGGATTTTTCACACTCATTTCTATTTGTCTTGGTTGCTGCAAGCCCCTCACTGGAACTGTAGTTTAAGTCTCACTACCCTCTGTGAGATGAGTATATTAGGTATTGTGCTGGTTTAACACAGCCTGGGGTTTTTTTGGTGGGGGGTGGGGGGAAGCCACAGAGGTGGCTTCTGTGAGAAGCTGCTAGAAACTTCCACTATGTCTGGCAGAGCCAATCTCTGATGACTCTGAAGATGGACATGCTGCTAGCCCAATTAGAAAGGCTGGTAACGCCTCTATGATGACATATTTAATAAGGAAATTGAAATGGCACACACGCAGCTTTTTTCCCAGGGGTGGTGAGGCCAGGACCAGGACCTCAGGCCAGGACCGTCCTGGTGCTGGGAGCGGCCATGCAGCCACTGCAGCCATGTGGCCACCATGATCTCGGCATGGCCAGCGGTGAACTTTTCCTGCCTGGCCGCTTCTAGCCAGCCACATCGCAGGCAGAAAGGCAGGGGTGGTGACAGCAGCTTCTCCTTTTCAGTGCCCCACATGAAGAGAAGTGTTGAATGACATCGGCACCATGGCAGTTGGCACTGCCCATGCAGTGGTGGCAGGGGCCACGTGGCCGGTGGCGAAAACATGGCAAGCAATTCCCCGACTCAGAATCTAGACAAGATCAACCTCTTGGCACTGCGGGATCTTACAAAAATCTTTGAACTGGTGGAATTTGTTGGCAATGGTACTTATGAGCAGAAATTTTTTCCTCTTAGTCAGAGAAAGAGGAGGAAATGAGGACATTTGACAGAAGACAACATGGCAACACCAAGGTCAGTGGGAACAAAGAGGGGGAGGAGGTGCTCCAAGCGTCAGAGTCGAGGTCTCTCTGCAAACCGTGGTGAGGACTATAATACAACAAACTGTCTCCCTATAATCCATGAAGTCCATGGGGGGATGCAGAGATCCACTCGCAGCCCATGAGAAAAGGTGCTCATGCCACAGCGGGTGGATGCTAAAAAGCCGTAATCCAGTGGGAGACCTGAACAGAGAGAGAGGGGCCTTGCTTCCAAACTAGAACAGCTTATCCTTAAAAGACTACACCCCATGAACTAATGACCCATGTAAAACAGTTTGGGGAAGACTATTTTGCCCGTGGGACAGACTCACATTATAGCAGGTTGGGCAGGACTGCTACTCGTGAAATCAAAACCACATTGGAGAAGTTTGTGGAGAGCTGTCTCCCATAAGAAAGAGCCCATGGCATAGCAGAAGAGACTCCTCTCCCTAAGCGAACTGAAGAAAGATTTCGAGTGAAGAATTGACCAAAACTCCCATGCCCTGTCTCCCTGCGCTGTGGGTGGGAAGGAGGGAGGGGCTGGGGGGGGAGGAAGTGTTTTAAAGGCTTATTTTATTCCTCATTATCCTCCGTTGACTCTGTTAATAATAAATTTACTTTATACCTTTAAGTTAAAGCCTTTTTTGCCCTTAGAGTGTTTTCTCCTAATCTTTATCTCAACTCATGAGCACTTAGTCTTTTTTACCCTCCTCTGCTCAGCTATAGCAGAGGAAAATGAGTGAATGGTTGCTCACGGGTGCCTGGTGTTTGGCCAGTGTCAAACCATGACAGGTATCATTCCCCATGATACACTGTTGTCCTGTGACTACCACAGGTCAGTTAGAACAGAGGGAATACATGTCATCCACGCCTAAAAGAGGGAGGAAATGTAAATTGCTAAATGCAGTCTCTGAAGCACAGCTTTGATTCAAGCAAAGGCAGTATTGCCAAGACTTGAGTTGAAACAATCTAGAAAATATATTTTAATATATGACAAAGTAGACAATGCTGAAATTTCATTTTTACTTCTCCTGAGAAAAACTGAGCAATTTCAGATGTCTTGATTTTCCCACTGAAAAGTTTTGTTTTGTTTTTTTTCCCGAATTCTGCCATTTGCTGTGAAAAAAACTTGTTGATTGAAAATTTCTTGCTGGCTCTGGAAACGTTCTGTGTTTCTTCAACTCATTGTGGGCCTACTGAAGACTTTCCAAATCTTTCACGTAGATAACTACATTGACCAGTGTAATACCAGATCTAAGGAAGAAGGAACAAAATTGTAAGTTTTCCCTCCTAAATTATAAAATAATTGATCATAAAGTCATTAGAAATCCTATAAAAGATACAGATGCTATTGAAGATTGATTGATCCTGTTTACGACATGACCATTTGCTGTATTGGCTAAAGTTTCTAGTGAAAATGAATCCATATTTATGTTGTTTAATATGTTATCTGTGTTACCATTTTAGACTATTTTTCAGGGATTAAAGAGACCTTTTCAGCCTCTTGCTCATTTGAGATGCAATACTTGGAGAACATACCCAGAAATGGAAGGGACTGCTTGCTCGGAGAGAAATAATCCATGAAACAAGGCTATTCTGACATAATTTCTTCATGAGCTGAGTATTTATTACAGTGCACGTGAGTGAGGTGTTTATTTTTATATTGTTTATTTATAATTTATCTTGTTCAGTTTGCTCTTTAGGTGTCACAAGCTCTTTGAAATAATTTACAGAATCTAAGCAATGGGTAAAAAAAAATTTAAATCACAGCAAGTTTTGTTCTGGTTCAAATCAAAGAATGACTGGACTGCTGTGCCACTCTCAGTAAAAGGAGATTAGTACTTGGCATATTTATGGTGTGATGTAGTGGTACTCACAAGAAATTCTGAGGATAAACTATGATTTATATGGAGAGCGTGTGGTAGTACAATGGATGTACAAAACAAAAAATTATTTACTCTGAGACCCTAACACAAATGGAAAGAATTCAACACCGTGTAACACATAGTGATAGATCAGATAACTCTGTTGAACAGTATCAAGTAAAACCTTTTTTTAAAAAGTGGCCAAGTTTTCCTCCAGTGTTAAAATACAGGCAGGAACAACGACAGAAAAGAGTATTCTTGAAATATAGTAACTATTGGGAATTACATTTCATGGTATTTGTCCTTGATGCTAAGGACCAACGCATATACATGTTAAATATCCCCTTGTTCTTTAATTGTCAGTGAAGCAGCTTTATCAATAGCCTGCATGCCAACTGCATAGAGAAAATGTGGCCACTCTCTAAGTGAAACAACAGCCAAGAAAGTTAGCATTTTGCCATCTACTGTCCTCAGGTAATCTTTCAAGGAAGGAGGAGCTCCGGTGACATATTCGTTGCCTCGAGAGATAAGTACAGACACAAAATGCAAGCAAACATGTTGTGTTCTTTTGTATACATAGCTTCATAGTACTGTAGTGATGGAAATCTCCAAGATCCATTAGACAAAACATTACTGGCTTATCTATAGATATATTGTATCATGGAAAAAATGCCCCAGAAATTACAGGAGGTTAGTACAATGAAAAAAATTTGGGAACTTCTGTACAACATCATCGATGAGTTTCTGGGGGATAAGTGTTTTGCTTTGTACTATGAAAATGAGAACATAGTTTTAGTCATCAATTTTTATCAATTAATGACTATATGCGTTTTACAGCTATCCTAGACAGCTGGCAGCTGTAAACTTTTGAGGTCAGACTTAAATAATTTTATTCACATGATTTTTAATATGTCCTGAAATACAGCATCCAAACCTGGCCAACCCAACTGGAGATTTTCAGGCTGGATTCTGTAACCTTTTTTCACAGAGCAGTATTTAGCTGCACTTGACCCAATGAATTCAACATTGTATGATTTTCTAATATAAAGAACTACACACTGACATCTCTACGTAATCTGAACCCGTCCTTTGGAAGCAAATGGAAAAATGTAGCCATTTTTGAATGAATTCATTAATATGTGTCTTGGCAATGACAAGTCTGAATAATCATTGTACCTGGTTATTTAAAATTATGAGTTTCAATAACCATGTTGCCTCCCATTCTGCCAAACTTATGAAGTACTTGACCATGTAGCCAGTGCCCTCTCATCTTTGCTGACCCATGTCAATACCCAACAGACCAAAGCATAGGACATTGGCAGGGGTGACACTAGTCTGCTGGATGCTGCAAAACTCAGATCTGCGATCACACAATTGAAGTGGAAAAGAATAAGTCAACTCCTGTAAAGGGCTTCTCAGCAACCAATGCTACTGTCCTGGTTTAAAAGACAGATGTCTGCTAAGATAGGCAGGAACCTTCATGGAATGGAAAGATGACCCCCTTCCTCCAAATTATTATGATTTCAAAATTATGGGGCTTTCAGGCAAAAAATATGGGAAAAAGAATAACAATTCTTTACTAGACTATATACATAACAGGACAGAATAAACAACAGCAACAAGAAGACAAAGGAAATCCAGTAACAGCCTTTCCCCTTTGGTGTAGTTACAACCACCATCAGCAGGGGGCACTGTTGGCTCACATTGAGGCAGAGGAGGTGCTTATGGCCCTCGCAGCTTCAGGAGGCACTCCGATGCAAGGGCGGGACCTCTCTAGAGGTGATGGCAGCTCAGATGAGGGAGAGGGAACAAGGGTCAACTCCCCCAGGCACCCATGCGAGTGGTGATCAGTCTTTGGCACCACTAATTGCAGCTGGTACATGCTGGGAAGGGAGGCAGGGCTTTATTGCAATGTCACACTACCGTATAGAAAAGAGGTCTGGCAGGGGCAGCTCTGACTCCAAGCAGCCCTCCATGTGGCAGTTGTAGGGGGGAAGGGGGAGAAGGCACAACTCCCCCACGCATCCACATAGACTGTGCTGGTCTCTCTCGGTGCTGGGAGCCTGCGAAGTCTGTGTCAGTGGAGCAGCTGGGACTCTCTTTCTCTCTTGCAAGCAACGGGTGTACAAGCTGGCAGGACAGAGGTCCGTGGCAGTATTGAAAATTGCTGCACAGGAGAGGTCTAAAGCGAAGAAAAAACCACACAGTCTCTGCTCCCAACTGGGCAGAAGATCGCCCACCCCCCAGCTAAGAAACTGCCGAAACCACCCCATTTCCCCCCCTTCCCCCAGAATCATTCCAACGGTATGCCAAGGCACTCAGCCACGTCTTTTATATCTTAATTTCCCATCATTCGTTCCCTCCTGGGCATCAACCACCCATTCTTCGCAGTGTCCCCCTTTTCAGGTAATGAATAGGAGAAAATTCACTGGAAAAACCAAACCCACATCAGCTACTGAAACAGGGCTCACTGGCACTTAGGGAAGCCAACTTGCTCATATCCCCCAGGAAAAAGCAACCCTGTTCTTGTGCAGATATTGTTGAGGAGGGACAGCCCAGGTACATATTTTGTGTGTATTAAATTGGGCTGTCTGACCCACCAAGTTCTTGAAAACTGACGTGCCTTAGCAGCTACAGCCCAGTGCCAGCTGATGCAATCAAAGAGTGAGCTTCATTGCACCTTGCTGCTGAACACCCCCACCTTTCTTCTGCATGCAAGCTGCCTGCCATAGACAGGCCAAGAAAGGAGCCTCCGAGGCCCACATGCTCAAAAAAATGGCTGACTGCGGTGAGTCCCCTAGAGGGACAGGCCCTGAGAGATCCTCCCAGCTTAGGGTGAGGCCTCCCAGGCAGCTTTCATTTCTCCCGTGCAAATGTACCCCAGTTCTGTTTCCCTGACTGGCCCATGGATTCCCCTGCCCCTTTTTCCCTTATATGCCAAGGACCTGCCTATGTTCCGTCCCCCAGCCCTCAAACCATTGGTCCCCGATGCCCTCCCCTGCTCCCATATAAAATCCTAAGTTTCTCATTGTTCTGGGCTTTCATCACTAGACTCCTCCGCAGGGGAGGATGCAATAAATTCTTACTCTTGGAACTCTATACGAAAGTCCCTCCTGTCTCTTTGCTGCTGGTGTGCTGGAGGAGCTGGTGTGAATGCTAAACCCCAGCGCAGCACCCGACAGCTGACCTAAACTGCAAGCTGCTAGATTAATTTGAAATCTAAGAGATAAGGTGGATTTTGTACTGTATCTCCATTCTATTTACAGTATAAGTTTGGATTCCCTTTTTCAGAATGGAAACTAGAGTAAATATTTTCAACAAACACCATGCAGCAGCATTATGGGGAAAGCCAGTAGAATTCACACTGCTCATTGAGGGTTTGATTATTTTAAATTGTCTTTGTGTTAGGGTATTGTTGAAGAAGTTACTACTGAAGTTACTGAGATAGGATTCATTCAACCAGTATGATAGTGTAAGATACCAATGTTTTTATGCAGCGCTAGGTGTTAGGTTTTTTTATAGAGGAAGTAGCAGGAACACTGATACATAAAGAATATTTTTACAGATCCAGTCATTAACCACGCTTGATACTTTTTTCCTATCTTTCTTTTTTCCCCCAGGCCCATTTCCTAGTGTACTTTTTCAGAAGGTTGCATGGCAAAATTAGCCTTACTTTATAGTAGTGCTTGAAATAATCTATCACACTGTAAACTGAGCCTACTAAAACCCAAATAAAGCATCGGGAAAGTTTAGGCTAAGGTGGTAGCATTCTTCTCAAGGAAAAGACAATCTTTTCAATAAGACTATAAGAGGATCTTTTCAAGTCCTTCCCAAGGTATATTTTTCTGTGATTGTGTTGGTGCAGTTTTTCTCTCAGTAGAGCTCATTCAAGAATTGGAGGATGGACCTAATTATCAGCCTCGGTGGGAAATAAGAGCGTTTTTTACAGATCTGCAGCACTGCAAATTTAGAGTCCTGGAGCAAACCTGTATGTCTTTCTAAAGCACTTAGCATGCTGAACTTGCAGCTCTGTGTCTAGAAGTTCACAAAAGTGAGGGCACTTCTCACTGACAGAGAAGTAAACACAGGTGATCATAAGCTCTCCAGCTTGATGTCTAAGACAATTTGGCAAATGTTGTATTTTTAAATTTGATAGGGTATATATTGTTTAACTTCTGAGCATTCTCTACCACATAATTAAATTAAGACCATGTACTGTTTGAAATCATAAACCACCTAAATTTTTCGTCTGGCAACGGCCACTGGCAGATATGTGGGGAACAGAACAGGCACATAAGGATTGATCCTTCTCTTTCATTCTAGCCTTAGAAAATGAGAATTAGAGACCCCCTTCGGCTACAGACTGCATGGAGAACACACCCAACATCAATGGTCATGTGTTACTTGTATCTAATAGATCCCTTCCTCTCTGAAGTTTTTTTTCTGAAGGAGGTTATGCAGCACTATGACATGATGTACTCATTGATATTATGAAAAAGTCAAAAGGGTCTAGAGTAAAAAAAAAAAAAAATCTGACCTTATATATACTCTTTGGCAAGAATATTTTCTCAGATTTCTTCTGCTAAGTATTTTTTTTTATTAGAGACATTTCTCTGAGGTTGTTCAAACAAGATTATTAGTGTATTATAACCTTTATGAATTGATTCGTTTGGCCAAGGCTTGGGAAGGTTCTGAGACTATTTTAAAGAGAAGACTACCAAAAGGGAACAATCTGAAAGATGTTATGTTTTCACCTTGAAAATTCCAGACATTTTTTTTGTTTTTTGCTTCTGTTCCTAACTTCCCCAACATTAAAAATCATTACCATCAGTAAGAATTCTTCCTCCTCTCTTTTCAGAATCAGAGTTTTGAGGATGAAACTCTATGTGGAAATTCTCCTGATACCACTTCAGCTGACTGTTAAGAAATAATTTGGCTATTTTTATTTTTAAAATTCTTCCCAAGTAGCTGCTTTTAAAGTTTAGCCAAACAATACATTGTCCCTCTCTGCCCCCATCATCTCTGGCATTTGAATGAATCATTCTAGACATGATAGTTTAGATGATATGACTTGATAAATCATAGGGCTGTAAAATATACTTAGCTTGTCAAGGAGACTCAAGGAGTGCACATGAAAAGGGTATATCTCACATGCAGAGCTTTGAGTGTGTAGGGTCCCAGTCTGATGCTTTAAACAGACCTCTCTACTCTTCCAAGCAACACAAAAGCTGTGCTTCTGCTTAGTGAATTATTTGTCAGACTCAGACAATGCTTTATACACCAACTCTCAGATCCTTATGAGTGAAGTATAGGAGACAGAAGATAGTAGCTCTACAGCTATTCTGTACATGACTCTAACAGGACCATTCAACCAGAACTCACTGGTGTCAGCAAGGCCTCTACCCCATCATCTGCGTCTACTATATCACATAGACTATCACCACGTGAACTGACATAGCAACAAATCATATGTTAGAAAATAAGTTATTTGAGGAGCCTATGAAAGGATTAAAAGCAATGCTGTTGGACCAGATGTTACATGATCATTTGGGGTAATCTGAGTTCAGATCCCAAGAATTGTTTGCTGTCGGGGATGGTGGTGTTGGGGAAATGGCTGCTCAGTCTCCAAATTGGGAAGTACCTGTCATTACTTTCTAGAGACTGTTCCTATTCAATGTTTAGAGAAGGACTGGTAGGTCTTAGGTTTTTAAATGGGATGTAAATTTAACATGAAAGAACTAGTAAGTAGCAAGCGACAAAGGTGGGCTACATTATATTACTTTTGTGGAGCCTGCACAAATAATGTAGCAACCCAAGTTCCCACACAGGTATCTGTCCTAGTTTGAAAGACAACTGTCTGCCAAGGAAGGCAGGAACCTTCCTGGAATGGAAAAGATGATCCCCTCCCTCCAAATTATTATAACTTTGAAATTGTGGTGCTTTCAGGCAAAGATATGGGAAAAGCAGTTCTTTACTAGAATATATTTAGATAGATAGATAGATAGATACATATACATATATAAATATATAAATATATAAATATATAAATATATATAAATA
>VZRV01001946.1:12198-25573 GCA_013398115.1 Falcunculus frontatus
AATTCTTTTCAGAGTCCTCTTTCTCAGGTAACAAATGGGAGAAGATTTGCTGGAAAAACCAAACCCACAACAGTAACTAAAAAAAATTTCAGGTATCCACTGCTGCTGGGCATTCACAGGTGCCATTGGCTAGGGTGGCAGCTGTATTTGCAGGAGTGAAATCATGAGCCTGTTGAAGTCAGTGTCCTACTCACTTCAGTGGGGCCAGTGTTTTTATCAAAATGTGTGGGATTTTCTTGATTAATGCTAGAGCATCAGTAAACGTGATGGAATACAATAATGAATTATTCAGTTCTGAAGTATTTATTTGTGCTTTCAAATTATCTATAAACATATTTGCTGTTTTCCTGAGGGCTTGGTGGTGGTGGTGGTGTGATATTTATCTGTATAAAGGATTGCATAGCTATGGCATTCAGTTGCTCTTGCCACATCTTCTGTCTTTTAGTATGTGTCCAGTTTGTCAACATGTGGTTTCAGCAACTTTTGGGGCTTAATGTCAAGTCCTTGTTGCTATTCAGGTTTGTCACCTGGGTTAAATGAGGTTACTTTGGTTTTGTTTTCTGTTGAATGTCTTGATGTTCCTGAAGGAAGATGTGAACCCATACCAGTAGTCTGCTCATAGAAGTATCTACAGAAATTACAGCAATTCCCCAGACCGGTGCAATGAAAAACACCATTTGGATAAACCTTCAGTGTTAAATTAAAGAAGAGAACATGGACATGGCCCAATGGGTAAAAAAAGTTCAAAATGTAACATTACCCTCACAAATACTTTTTTCTGTTCTTTGTCCATCTCTAAAAAATGACTGTGCTATTTAATTAAAGGATTTAACAGGTAGTATAGGTATAGTAATTACAAGATAAGGGGGAAAAATAACAGTATATCTGGAGTACTCTTTCAAGATATGTGAATAAGCACGTTTAGTAGTAATTTCATGATAGAAAACACAGACAACAATTATTTCTTTTTAATTCAGGTAAGACTGTCATCCAGTTAAGTGATCAACCAAAGTTATACAAGTAAACTGAACTTACATAATATTTATGCCTTTGTAGAACCATATTACTATTTAGACTTTTTAAAAAGCACCATCATTTTTCACGCTCTCTTTTTCTGTTGTTTTAGAGTCTTTTATGTTTGGCCTAAATTTAAAGTGGAGGTTTCCAGCTTTTTTTAACAGGCTTTTTTTTCATATTCTTTGTCTTTTCCTCACTGCTATTAAATGGCATATCCCTCAATAATCAAAGAAGTCTTTCTGTGACTTCAACTCGCTGTGCATCATGGAAATAGTCTAAAAATTTTCAGTAGTGTATGTAATATTGTTAGTGAATAATACCTAGCGTTTAAGAAGGCTCCTATTAAATTCAGCAGGATGTGGCTCAGACCCATAAGAGGGATCCTCAAAAAAGGAGCAAGTGGGAAATAGAGTCCATAAATAGAGTCAAGAAAAAGAAAATCTCATCTCCCGCAAGCCTGACTTTATATTTAGCTTCCAAATCCCCTAGGGCACAGGCTGCCTATTTTTCAAGTCTCATGCAGTGCCTGAGACCGTAAGGGTCCACTCTCATTTGGCTGTGGGCTCTCTTGGAAAGGATGTGAGTAATGATGATGTGAGAGCCTGACATGACCCTGCTGAAATGAGAGCTTACCTGAGTGAAAGTGTGATGTGCCCAACATGAGAAGAAATAGGGACAGACAGGAACAGACTGCTTTGCCTAGATGAACCATATTAGAGATGGGTGACTTTTAGAAGTACTTGTCCCAGTGGTATTTTTCCTTGGCTTTGTAACCTGGCCTCAATTTTAGTCCAATTGCTTAATTTTCTACATTCCCCATGAAAACCAATTCCCTGACTGCGGTGTGTCTTCTTTATATTTCTCCATAACGTAGATTCTGGCTCTTTAACTGCAGTAGACTTTATGATAAGGCTTTTTTCCCCTCTCTCTTGGCAGAATACCGAGACTTAATTTTAAAAGACACTCAAACCTTCAAACACCCCTGAATGACTTACAGGAAAAAGAGAATGTTTACTAGCTCTGTTTTTAAAAATATTACCCTTTTTTTTATTAGTCAATTTTATCATTGTTATAAATAAGTAATTGTACTGGGGAGAAGGGATAATCCTTATTTAATTAAATTCATCTATACTCCCAGGTTGGCAGCAACCAGACATATGTGAGACTAATACCCACAGCCTGCCAGTATGCATGTGCAATTAAAAATTCACTCTACAGTAGCACTGGCAGTTTAGTGTTGCTTTTGGCATTTACAAATTCTTTTATTTTGTGACTTTTTTTTACCATACACATATGCTGGAGCAGATGTTGCTTATTTGTTGTTTATTCAAATCTGTAGGCTCTGGCAGCTAACTCCATTGTTCTGTAATGAAGCTTTATTCACTGTCCTGTATTAGGACCCAGCAAATACATGACAGGCAGAGTTAGCTCTCAGCAGGAGCTACAGTTATTGTCCTTACATATTGGATGTTTATACGCTAAAGCTCACAGTTGAGAAAGCTGGCTGGGCAGAGTATGGGACTATATGCTATGTGCAGGGGAGAAATACTTGACTCCATTCATTTTATCTTTACCCTGATGAGGTGCAGGCTTGCATGTAAACTCAACTGTTGCAGAGGTTTTGTATTCAACACATGAAAAATAGAGCTGTTCTCCCCCTCCACATCCTCTCTCGCCTCGTTCTCCCTCCCACTCCTGCTGCTCCTTCTTTTTTTTCAATTAGCTTTGTAAAGTACTGAGTGTAACTAAACTATGTTTCAATGTTGCTCACCCCATTAACTCAGTGTGTGCCTGAAAATTCAATAACAGCAGCGCCTATTAGGGAGGCATGGGAAGTCAGTGTTACTTGGGTGCGTGTTGTAGTTACCCACTCACTCTTGTTCCTTGCTTATTTGCCACTTGCTCTGCAGTGTGGCCATGCACCGGAAAGGCAGCAATTCCTGTACAGTGCTGACCCAAGCAGACACATTGCTCCCAGGCACTCTAGTGCCAATAGAAACTCATTAGCTTGCTCGAAGAGCCCTTGGTAGCCCAAAAGGTTATCAATCAGGCAAGTAACCACCTCCATCTGGCTCACTGTGACATGGTATCCTGTGATTCATCTTGTCCCTGCTAGTGGTGCTGGGGATCACATACATAAGGTTTTCGCAGCAGCTAGGAATGTCCCAGCTTCCCCACATGCTGAGCTAACATGTTAGCTCCTGTGACTTATCAAGTAGCAATGTTTTCAATTACCACACCTTCACTCTTCCCACTTGCCAGCTCCTCTGATGGTTTGGCACCATGGCAATATTCACAGAATTCAATTGGTATTTCTTTTAATTGACTGAGTACCAAGAATGTGAATTCTATTTATTATTCATTATCCATTGCAAATTCTGCCTGTAGCTGAAGGAGCAATGTCTTCAAAAGTACAAGAAGAAAAGGTATGTATGTATATTTCCTATGCTCTAAAGAGTACAGGATTTTCTGTGTGCATTTCTCTGGTTTCAATATTAAGAAGTGAACAGCTGTTTCATATTTCCTGTTTGCTGTAGTGCCAACATAACACTGTTTTTCTTCATGTATAACACAGTGACTTTTAGTGTTAAGTATATATTAAAGAAAAGGGAAAGGCAAAGAGACAAACAAAGGGAAGACTTGCTAAATCTGCAGTCAAACTTTGGGAGCCTTAACTTAAAAATGTTCTACAACTATTCTTGTGTTGATACCACCTGACATTTACATTAAAATTTGTCATTGGTTAATAAAAACAGTCTCCAAATATAAATTAGCCCTTCATATAACGTGATGAATAATAGATTCATAATAGATAAATCCCTCTTTGCAACACTTTTGCCTCCTGCAGGTGACCTGGCACAAAGGAGACACACACCTTTCTTAGCTGCTTTGTGTTGCCTCTATTTGTTTTATGATGCCACAGCCTGTATTTTTCCCCTCTTACACACACAAAACATGTAAAAGCCTTCTTATTCTTTCCTGTTTCTTACATAAAGGATCTGTAAATGGGATTAAGAGGAAGTTGCTGCATTTTAATGCAGTTTATGTATTGAATAAGTCTGGAGGGGAAGTCCTGTGGTCCCAGAAAGAAGCAGAGAGAAAAGAGCAAAGTGAAAAGCAAAGTTGTGTAACCATGAGTCTTCAAAGCTTCCTGTATTTTTTTCCCCTCCAGAAACATCTTGAGTTGCCGGTTTTCCTCACAGAAGTCCTGCTGGAAAAACAATTTACTTTTGCAGCTCTTGGTAATACCTTGTCTGCTTCACTTTACCATGGCCCACCTTGATGTATCTCACACACTTGTATGTGCCTAAGTCCAGCAATGGATATAAAGATAGAAACTCAGGATGAGGTAATATCACCTTCACCAGTACAGAAACTAGATGGGCAGCAAAGAAAGGATGATTACTAGATTTTTGAAATGGTTTCTGTAAGGTCATGCCACCCAGCAGTAGTGCGAGGATACCCTGTGTTCAATCTTTGAGTCTAGCAGCATCCCATGGCCTTTAGAGGGTTGTACAATTTTAGTGAGAACATTCCTAAAAAGTCATTGCACATTTATGTCATTCTGTTGCATGTGTGTGTCATATTTTAGGTTCTACTTCAGCAGCCTGATTCATCCTAGTGGAATAGAATATGCACACACTGTATACTTAAGGCAGATGGCCCAGTGAAGCTTATAGAACCTGCTGTTGTTTAAATCATAGGGGGAAAAAATCATAAAATATCTCAGGCATCCAGGAGGACAACCAAATATTTAAAAAAGGAGAGACTGGTTTAGATCAAGTGATAGCCTTTAACACAAGAAAACTTCTGAAATGAAATCTAGTTGTTTTGAATTTGGATTGAGTCCTTGAAAGGCCTTTTCTATTATTTCCATCTCTGCCTTTTCTTCCCATACCCTCAACAGAGCACAGGAGTATCAGAGACTGTGCAGTCACGGACCTCTATGTTGCTATACTAATTGTTCCAGTTGACATCTGATCTTTTGAACCTTGCTGCAAAATTCAAAATCCAAACCCCACATTCAGCTCAGGCTTTGAGGCAGCTTTTTGAGAACATACATACTTTTCCTGATGGCACCACATTGCTTTGAGAGGATTGGTTCACCTCAGTGTTGGTGACACCTCTGAGAAGAGGAACTTTACTGTTATCCTGAATGTATTTTTATGCTCTGGAGAACTCTACATGATTCCTGTTATATAGATCTTCTACATACTTGATGTAGTCTTCAACTACTTGTTAAAACTTAGCATTTTTCCTTGGGAAAATATCACTGGCAAGAGAGAGGCAAGCTTATTAAGCCAGACAATCTTGGACCTCCCGAACAGAGTTCAATGGCTATTATCATTGAAAGAGAGCTATTGTAATTGATTTTTGATCTCTAGAAAGTAGTACCCAAAAGTCAGTACCTGTTCTAGACTTTCAATAGCTTTGGGCACTGCTGACCAGGTAGAAGTAGCCGGATCTAGCTAAAATATACAGATTTGTTCTGGTTCTGGCCAGGACAGGGTTAATTTTTTCAGCAGCCAGGAGGGACACAGCCAGGACCCTGGGGTTAGTTGGATACCACCTTAAGACATGAGCAGAGGGCATGGAGAGGGGTAGGGTTTTTCCATTGCTGTGAGGGTGTGCAGGGTTTGCAGTTGGGTGGCACCAAGATCCGCAGTTCTGCATAGTGAGCAATTGCATGTGAATCTTTTGCCCATTTCGTACACTCTGTGTGCTGGTTTGAAGGTACACCAGTCAGAGGAATTAACCCCACACAAATGCCTTGTGAGAGATTTCAAGTCAGAGTTACAATTTAATAGGAAAGTGACAGTGAAGGCAATAGTACAGAAACACTGGCTTAAACTGACAAAGTCAGAGTACAACCTGACACCCTGGTGGTCAGGGTGGTGGTAGCAGGCCAATTGAATGCTGGTTGCAGTCCCATTGGAGTGATGGATGCGGTCTTGTCAAAAATGGTGGTCCTATGAAAAGGCCTGGTCCTTCTCTGGTGGTCCAGTGGTGGTGGTCGAGAGCTCTTGTCCTCTGGGTGTCCAGTGGTGGTCATGGTGTCCCAAGCCCCAGATTATACACAGGCAGGAATGTTTGGTACCTCCCAAAATTGGGAATTTCACAATGGGATGATGTAATTCTATGAGTCATTCTGGGGAGTCCTTGATGACCCATTAGCAGAGATGACCCCCTCAGTGTGGGTGGTCCTGCTACTTCCCTGGAGGGAATTATCACAGTTGAGTCACGTGACGATAAACAAACACTGCTCCACCCATCTTAACAGTTCATCAGAAGGTAAAGTAGATGGTGGTAGAATACATAATTTGGTTACACCCCATATTGTAACCCAGGACACTCTGCTATTAGTATAGTTAGAAAACTAATGGTTTTCTTATTTCATTGATATTTTTAGTAAATTGTTCTTTGTCTCAACCCATGATCTTTACCTTTCTGTGCCTCCAATTCTCCTCTCCATCCAGCCACAAGAGGTCTGGGGTAAATGAGTGAGCAGCACATGGTCAGGGGTGTTTCAGTTTGGAACATTAAATTGGGGAATATTATTTCTAAACCATGACAGGATCTTTGACTCATTTTTGTCAAAAGTCTCTGTAAAGGTTGCTGGAAGCCATCCTTCTTTTTTTGAGGTGGTTTCAGTTGCAGAGAGACCTACAAGGCTCCCTGTGATCACTTATTTTTTATTCATTGTCTCTGTGCAGGTGCTACTGGAAGAAGTTGTGATGTAAAGTGATCTACAGTGTACGATGATGACATTCAGCTCTACCTCTCATTTTCGTCAGAAGCAGGTACAACCATCACACAACTCCCAACATTTGGCAGTGGTAC
The DNA here is from genome assembly GCA_013398115.1 of Falcunculus frontatus. Classification (NCBI taxonomy): domain Eukaryota; kingdom Metazoa; phylum Chordata; class Aves; order Passeriformes; genus Falcunculus; species Falcunculus frontatus. The sequence continues at coordinate 19,057 of VZRV01001946.1, forward strand.
AAATCTGAATTAAAGGCTGTTGGCTGAAGCTCAGTGGAAATAAGATGGAAGCAATACTGTCTCTCAAGGAAAAGTAGGAGGAGGACCTGAAGTTTGAAGCTGTTTCATTAGCTGAGGGAAGATAAAAGACTAAATCAAAATGACTGCAGTTTGAGGTTTTGACTAGATTCCTCACTACTCTCAACCTCCCAGACTGCAGAAACATTATTTATAACAGAGAACTGACTACAGTGTTCTCTCTTTTCCTGTCAAATTCAGATCATAGATTACTCAATGTCTTGGTTTGGCAGGTGCCTGCCAAGGAAGGAGGGAACCTCCCTTGGAATGGAAAATATGACCCCCTACCCTCCAAATTATTATAACTTTGAATTATGGGGCTTTCAGGCAAAGGTACAGGAAAGGGAATAATAGTTCCTTACTAGAATATATATAAAACAAGGCAAACAAACAACAACAGCAGCAGCAACAAACAAAAAACCCTAGAAATCCAATAGCAGCCTTCTCTCGGCTTTCAGGTGCTTTCCCCTTTGCTGTAGTTACAGCCACCACCGACAGGGGCGCTGTTGGCTCCTAGCTGGGCAGGGCGGGTGTGATGATTCCCCCGTGGCTGCAGGGGGCGCTGTGGCATGAGCTCAGCTGCCTCTCCCTTATGTGGTAATGGTGGTGCAGCCGGCACAAGAGATTGAAAACGGGCTTCATTGCAAACTCACGGGAAGCAGCCAGTCCCAGTGCCCCTCCAGGTCATGAAATGGACCGTAGCAGGAACCTTGGAGCAGCAGGCTGGTACAACAGAGGCGAGCACACCTGGGGTGGCAAACAAAGTGTAGCAAAAACTCTGAAGCCATGCCAGGAGCCGCCGGCTGTCCTGGTGGACATGGGGTGTCACGTTAAAGTGTAGAAAAAAGCTCAAGGCAGCAACAGAAAACAGTGGGGCTGGGCAGTAGCAGCCAGGCTCCCACAATCAGCTGGGGAGACGCACCCTCTGGAGGGGGGAGGCAGCCAGGGTCCCAGGTTTTCCCCTGAGGCACCCAAGTAGAAGGTGAGGGTCCTTTCTAGTGAGATCAAGTGTTGGAAAGGTCCCAGTTTGGTGGCCACTCTTACGAGCAAAGACTCACCCACAGTAAGGAGAAACAGTGCAGGATAGAACTCCACAGTAGCAGCAAATTGTCCCCGGAGCAGCAGCCCAGCACCAAGACCATGACTGTCTCCCCTCTGCTCCTGAGAGCAAGAGAGCAAGTGAGGGTTGAGCCCCTCACCCTCCAGCCAAAATATCATGGTGTCTGTGCACTTTCCAAGAGAAAGACCCCAGCTAAGAGATGGTAGCAAACTGCATCCTTCTCTCTCCATCTCCTCCCAGCCACATCTTTTGTCTCTTAAGTGTCATAGTTATCATTTCTTAAACAACAAATGGGAGAAAATTCCCTTAGCGAAAGTGAAATAAACTACTCTCGCCAATTTCCTGCTTTGCGGGTTTATTATCAGAGAACAGTAACAAAGCCATTAAGGTCCCTACAGCTGATTGGCTTAGCCCTGAAGAGGGGACCCTACCCCCGCTGGGTGTCTGACCAGGGTTGGTTGGCCAGAGACCAAGATCGCTAAAGGAGCCAGCTTTTATACCCCCCAGAGCACCACCCCTTTCCCAAGAGTCCACCCCTTGGTGACACACTGATTGGCTGGAGGTTGGCTCGTCATCTAGCTGGTTGGTCAGTCTGAAGGAGGTGCTATCAGGGCGTCGAGTGGGTGGTGAGATTCTGCCCCAATCTGGATGCTTGTTTTATCCCTTTATGGTAATTTATCGATGACACTCCGGTTCCAGCATATTCCTTGTCAATCAACTTCGGGGCCTATTACTACCTCACAGAACGGCATAGAACACTAAAATATACACAGAAAAACTAACAACCAACAAATAACCACTCCCCTTTAACCATTCACCATATTTACCCATTAACCATTAGGCAATTAACCATTAACCTATTAACCAAACATTACCAGAAAGAAGACCATGTAACAGAGGACTACAAAAGTCAACCCCGCACAGTCATTCATAACAAAAGGAAAAAAACCGAAAAATCCTAACCTCCAACATACGTTTATACTTTTACCATTTCTAGGGCAATGTTTTCTTGTGTAGGACAGGCAGGAGATTATGGGAAGCTCTGATTTGCAGAATAGGCAGATACCTTGCTCCTGAGCTTAGCAGTTTGCAGCTGCAGTGTAGGAGATTCACAGTGTCAATCTGTATTGCCAAACCTGACATGACCTCTTTCTATAGCTTCAGCCAACCTATTAATAAATTTTCCAGAGTTATGGGCCAAACTGTAATGGGGATATACTTGAAAGAGGCAAAGGACAGACCTTCTGGATGGTGAATCTCTTCCACCAATGCCCACAGACTTCAGATCTTACTCTCTCTAGAGAGGCACAGGATGGTTCACTAGTGGTGGAAATTCCATCCTTTTTGGTGATATACATGGCAAAGAACATGCTTCCCTTCCCCATATTCATCTATGATTTGGGTAGGGAGGAGGGGAAACAAACATTAGGGTTTTTTCTCATTTTTCTTTACTGAGCAGCTTTACAGCTTGTTATGAGCTAGTTCAGTTCTTCTCTAAGGCTTCCTTCTACACACTAGCTCAGGACGACCTTTAATGCAAAAGAGTGAAAGAGAGAGCAAAGCAATCCACCCACCAGTCTCAGGCACTTCATGGAGAAGTATATTCATACTTGTTGAGACACTGACTGAAGTGCGCAGCTAGTTTTTAACCTGTAAATATGTGCACCAGCTTTAAATATGTTAGCATACAATGCAGGTGCCAGTGGCAGACTAGCCACTGCATTGGGGAGCTCTTATGCTGCTTTTCACACACAGTTTTTGCAACTTGGGCAGCACTCCACACTGCTATGCTCTGGCTGCTGGCTGTGCTGTGGCATGAGCATGCTAGACATAGCCATAATATGCATTGAATCTTAAACCAAAAGTTTGCCTGAAATTTGGTGCAAAACTTGTTCAGGAGGAAGAGTCAAGCTGAATTCTCTGGTGATAGACATAGACTTGCTACATAGTTATTTCTGTGATGCACTGAGCCAGTGCAATTTTTTTCTTTAATGCTCCATGACCTGGTTCTCTGAAGAGCTTATGGCTAATGTCTGGAGACCATCTAGGCAAATGTCCTTCTTGGGGAATGTGGGCACCCAGAGCTCTGCAGGCAGACAGGCACTTGGTGAGGAACCTGGGGTTGCACAGGAGGACACGAAGCATGGTGGGTGCACTCCTAGTGCCCCTAGAAGTATGCATGTGTCTCCTGCTAATGATGACTGTGACAGGCAGACCCCAATGATAACCACATAAAGAACTGCAGGCTGAACAAGGAGATGAAGCAAAATATCAGTAGCAGTCACATGACATATGTGCCTTGTGGCCCTTTCTCACATCCTTGGGGTGCAGCATATGTTCCCTTGTGTCCCACCTGGGGTGGCTACAATCACAGGAACTGCAGGGCTTTTCCCTCTTTTTCACAATGAGTCTGACATCACCCTCACAAAAAGAAAAGTATACCTGAAGTCCTCCATACATGAAGTCAGTGGTACCCAAAGAGAGGGGAGAAGAACATTGCAGACTACATGAGGGCTGTAGTTTTGACAAGCAGAAGAAAATACTTCAGAGGAACCAGATTTTGTTCACCTTGTAAACTTGTATTCTGGGCATAGACCATTCTTTTGTTGAATTGATACTGCATCCGCCAGCACAGTGGGGCACAATTAATAATAGAAATTGCATTTCATAGAGATTTTTGGCATATATTTTCACCCAGTCACACTGTGTAAGATGATTGACATAAAATTCCTCTTCAAAGGGAACAGGGGATTGACAAATATCATAGCTCACTTGAATAAGAGTAGGAGCTTTTGCTGCATCTAGTGCATTTTGGAGTATATTATTCCCTTTCAAATAATATAAATATTCTAATAAGATGGTTTATTTACCTATTGTCTGCTAAAATATCATTGAAAAACGAAATTTGCAGGAGGACATGGATAAAAACTCGACTGTGCCAGCCTTTGGAAGTAGTTGGTGGTTTGTATGCTGCTGCCATCTGGTGGTTATTCTCTTGAAATGCTGCGCAACACCGAGCTGTAGTTGCACAGGAAGGGGTCTGTAGTGCAGCTCTGCTCTAGGGACGAGCGGGTCTGGACTGGGCTCTCCTACAAGCAAGCTGTGGAAATGTGTATTGCATTTGGCTAGAAAACAAGTATAAATGAGATCTTTACCACCTCGGTTTTCTTGTTCATTGTCATTTCTACAATGTATAAAGTGAATCAGTGTTGCAGCAGTTTACAGGTGTATTAAAAAAAAAAAGACTTTTCCTTTGAAATTTCAATGGCACTAATGGAAATGTTTACATTTATAGTCAGTGATCAGTAATCTATGCAGATGCCCATGGGGCACCTATGTCTTAGAGAAAGGAAAGATAATACAGTATTCTGGGAACAATCAGATTTTATGGAACATTTACATAGAATCAAGGTTTTTCACACACATGGGAACACATATTCACATATGAATAACAAGATTTATTTTCCCCAAATATAGAAAGTTATACAAAATAATTACTTCTGGTGTATCATGGTTAAGTGAGCTTCAGAAAGTCCCCTGTTCTGGGTAACAGCAATAAAAAAAAAGAGGCTTATGCAGAATGCATATTTTCAGTGAAGTTTCGCTAGCCCTTAAACATGGAATTGTAGAATGGTTTGGGTTGGAAGAACCCTTAAAGACCATATAGTTCCAACCCCCCTCCCATGGATAGGGACAACTTCCAGTACAGTAGGTTGCTCAGAGCTCTGTCCAGCCTGGGCTGGAACACTTCCAAGGACGGGGCATCCACAACTTCCGTAGGCAACCTGTTCTAGTGCCTCACCAACCTCACAGTAAAGAATGTTTTCCTAATATCTAATTTAACCTACTCTCTTTCAGTTTGAAGCCATTCTCCCTTATCCCGTCACTACATGCTCTTATAAAAAAGTCCCTGTCCATCTTTCTTGTAGTTTCCCTTCAAGTACTGGAAGGCCACAATTAAGTCACTCTGAAGCCTTCTCTTCTTCAGGCTGAACAAATTCTCTCAGCTTTTCCTCATAGGAGAGGTGCTCCATCCCTCTGATGATCTTAGTGTCTCTGGACTTACTCCAGCAGATTGATGTCCTTTCTGTGCTGGTGACCCCAGAGCTGGATGCAGCACTCCAGATGGGGTCTCACCAGAGCAGAGCAGAGGGGCAGAATCACCTCCCTCACTGTTGGCCACATTTCATTTGATGCAGCCCAGGACACACTTGGCTTTCTGGGCTGCAAGCACAGTTTGTTGGATCATATCCAGCCTCTCATCCACCAGCACCCCCTTCCTGGCAGGGCTGCTCTCAATCTGTTTATCCTCTAGCCCACATTGATACCAGGGCTTGCCTCAACCCAGATGCAGGACCTTGCATCTGGGTCTTGTTAAACTTCATGAGATTCCTATGGGCTAAATCATCAAGCTTGTCTAGTTCCCTCTGGATGGCATCCCATCCCTCAGGTATGGCAGCTGCACCACTCATCTTGGCAGCTGCACCACTCATCCTGGTGTCATCTGCAAATTTGCTGAGGGTGCAGTTGATCTCTTTGTCTACGTCATTAATGAAGATATCAAATAACATGGGTCCCAATACCCACTGAAGGACATCACTTGTCACTGATGTTCATTGGGACTCTGAGCCATTGACCATTACCCTCTGGATGTGACCATCCCAGCAATTTCTTATTCATATAATAGTCCATTCATCAANATCCCAGCAATTTCTTATTCATATAATAGTCCATTCATCAAACCATCTTTCTCCAATTTAGAGAGAAGGATGGTGTGGCAGTGTCAAAGGCTTTGTAGAAGTCCAGATATATGACATATGTAACCGTTCCCTTTTCTACTGATGTAGTCACTCCATCAGAGAAGGACACTAAGTTGGTGAGGCAGGACTTGGCCTTGGTGAAGCCCTACTGGTTGTCTCAAATCACTTCCTGGTCTTCCATGTGCCTTAGCATGGCTTCTACAAGGATGTGTTCCACGATTTTCCCAGGCACAGAGGTGAAGCTGACAGGTCAGTAGTTACCAGTATTATCCTTTCTACCCTTTTCAAAGATGGGTACTTTTCCCCTTTTCTAGTCACCTGGGACTTCACCTGACTGACATGACTTTTCAAATATCGTGGAGAGTGCCTTGGCGAGTACATCAGCCAATTCCCTCAGGCCTCTGAGATGCATCTCTTCATGAATGAGTGTTTCAAATCTCTTAAAGAGTCACTGGCAAAGGTATCAGTAAAAACAGGTTTAATATAAAAGTGACAGCATGGCAAAGTTTGTTGGCAAGGTTCACTGTACTGCTTACTAGATGGTTAAGGCATACAAAGGAAAAGCAAACAAAAATACAAAGTCAATTATTCTAAACCAAAATAATCTATGTGGAGGCATGGAGTGGGGGGGGGGGGGGGG